>VXBZ01004754.1:0-14392 GCA_013399135.1 Heliornis fulica | reverse complement strand
CTGGGAACAAGTGGTGTCCCTCAGGGGTTTGTCTGAGGACCGGTGCTCTTTAACATCAGTGACGTGGACAGTGGAACTGAGTGCACCCTCAGCAAGTTTGCTGATCATGGAATCCCAGAATCACAGAAATGTCTGTGTTGGAAAGGAGCGCAAGGATCATCAAGTTCCAACCTCTCTGCCAACCTCCCCACCAACCAGATCCAGATCCAGACAAGGTTGCCCAGGGCCCCATCCAACCTGGCCTTGAAAACCTCCAGGGTTGGGGCATCCACCACCTCTCTGGTCAGCCTGTTCCAGCACCTCACCACTCTCTCCATGAAGAACTTTCTCTGATGTCCAACCTAAACCTTCCCCACTCTGGCTTCAATCTCTCCCCCCTTGTCCTACCACTGTCTGCCTTATAAAATCTGATTCCCCTCCTGTCCATATGGTCCCTTTAAGTACTGGTTGCCCTGGACAACCTTGTCTATATCCAGGCCTGGAGGTTGGTGGCCCTGCCTGTGTCAGGGGGGTTGGAACTCATGATCCTTGCTGTCCCTTCCAACCCAGACCATTCAGTGATTCAGGGAGGGAGGGAGGGTGCTCCAGCCAAGCTGTGGATTCTCAGCAGCACTTGCTTCCAGCCCACTCCCTTGCCCTGCTGAAAATACCCAGGTTTGCTGACAGCCTGGCTGTGCTCCAGAGCTGACCTGTTTGCTCACAAGCTGTTGACCCATGGTTGCTACAGCCCCTTGCACAGCTCTGTGTGTGTGGAGCTGGGGGTAAGGACCACTGTGCGTTGAATCACAGCCATGCTGTCCCCAGGACCCTTCTGCTAGAGTGGAGCCAGGTCAGGCTGGCCCTGCACCAGGATGCTGCTGCTCCAAAGCACCCTGGCCTTGCAGGCACATGCCAAGTGTGCCAATGTAGCCTGCAAGCCTAGCAGCTGGCCACTGTTCTTGGTGTGAATGTTGTTTCTACCACTGATGCTGTTGGGCTGAGCAATGGCCTGTCCAGACACACACCCCAGCGCTGTCAACAGGCACCCTCAACCAGTAAATAGCACTTAGCCTGCAGTGTCTCTTTACTGGCTGCTATTACAAACCTGTGTGGTCAGCAAAATCCTGCAGACACAGGTTTTATTCTTCTTTTTACGGAGGGAGACTGTGTCCATGCACAAGTGAAGGCTGGTTTTCCAGCGTGCCTTCTACCCTGGGAGCTGTGCCAGCAATGCAGGACTTTGCTCTGCATCCTGATTTCCCACTCTAGATAAGCAGGGCTTCATGAGAGCACTGCTCCAGAAAAGGGCACTGTGAGCAGCTGGCATGAGCTGCTCCAGTGTAACTCAGAGCAGCCCTCTGCCATGCATCCAGGCTCTGCACTGCAGGTTTCAGAGCTGGAGCTACTATGCCTGGGCAGGGACTGTCTTCTCTGCCTCTGTGCTGTCTCTTCAGCTGTAGAAATATGGTATTTTTTATCATTGCAGAGACAACTGCTGTGATACAACTGCTACACACCTGGAAATGGTCCACCAATATTGCAGCACCCTTCCCCGTGCTGCCTGCCTGGAGACCTGCTGCCCCCAGTCCTTATTCCTCTCACTCTTTGCTGGAACCAGTCTGTGCTGAGACCCCACCAACATTGGTCCCTCACCAATCTGGCCCAAGGCTGTCCAGGACCCCCACCCCACTCACCCAGGCAATCGCTAATGCTCAGCACAGAACTTTTTCCTGCAGCCCTTTCATCCCCCTCCTCCTGCTCTGTTCTGTCCTCCAGGACACACCTGAGATCTCCACAGCTGCTGCTGGCAGTGCCAGTGCCAGCCCCAGGCAGGACCAGGTGCTCTGAATGTGGTGATCTCTTGCTCTTAATGAGCACAAAGCACACAGGGGCTTGCAGGGATTTGGATCATGCCAAATAGTTTGTTAGAAAAAACAGTACCAAAACATTTGTTAGAAAAAAGCTGTTTAAAAAAAGAGGTGTATTTACAAAGGTTCTTAATTCTCCTGTTCTCTTAGGTAAAGAATCATAACCTTATTGAGGCTTTTTCTTGGCTTTTATTTGGCTTGTTCTCTTTTCACATAAAATGGGTTTTTTGTTTCTTTCCTGATCTGCTCCAGCTCAAGGGAATCACCTCTAGGAGGAAGGACAATGCTGCAAAGGAAACCTCGCAGTAAAAGCAGGACATTATGTAGTGCAGACCTATCCAAATGTTGTTCATACCAATAAATACTCTGAAAACAAATCACTGTATAACTTTAGTAACATGCTGCGGATGTCAGTACTTTATATCCGCTTATAAAAGACTCCTCTTGTTATTTGTTGTCCCTTTCAGGATTAGCTGAGGAAGGAAATGGGAAATTGTACTCTCTGGCATGTCACGCAGGTGGCTGAGATGCTGAGAATGAAATGAGGTCCAGTTGAGAACAGCACCTTGCAGCCAAACCCCACAGGGTGGTTTTGGCCTGTGTGAGGAGTAAGGCAGCTATTGAAAGACTCAGCTTTCATCAAATTAAAGTCCAAAACTAAAACAGCACAGTGGGGAGCTGCTTCCTTCTATAACCACCAACCCCTGCCCAGCCACCACCTCAGAGGGTCCCACTGCACAGCTGAAGATGGTGACAGGCTCCCAGTTGCCTCAGACCATCAGTGACAAAAGCACCACGTTGTCCCCAAAAGCCAGCAGAGACGTGTCCCTTACCCCTCCGGTGAAGGTCACTGCATGCTGGGACACGCAGAAAGGAGGGTCAAGCATGGTCTTCCTGCTGGAGATGGCATTTCCCTCTTGTACTAAATATGGGAGCAGACATAAGTAGCTCTTGTTCTTCCCAGGGTCGGCTGGGGCACAGGAATGTCTGGAGGAGGCTTTTCCTTAGCCTCCACTCCCAGCCACTTCCCTCTCAGTGCCGGCAGGGACAGAGTTGGTGTGATGGAGAGAGCTGGTCTTTAACTCACTGATGCTGCTGCTGCTGCTTCAGGAGTCTGTTTTCCCCTGCACACTTACCTGGGATCATGCCTCACTCCAGGCTGGCTCTGTGCAGAGGACGCAGCGAGCAGTCGCAGCCAGATATCTAGGTGGGATTTCTTTCCTTGTACCAACGAATGTTTGCCAAAACTCTGACCTTACAATGAAGTATAACCCTTGACATGGTAGTTGGCTATGGGTGTGAGCTCCTAAATAACTTATAGAAAGCAATAGAGGAGTTGCACAGCCTCACTGTCTTATCTGCAAGAAGTAGCAAGGTCAATCCCACCAAATCAAGCACCAGAGCATGTCTGGGATGAACACACCACATCCATGCAGGGCCCAGGCATCCAAGCCACCAGAGCCCAGGGTTGGAGATGGAGCTGCTTCTTTCCAGCAGAAAGCTGGATCTGAAATGAGTTACATTTCCTTCATTGTTTCTTGGCTGAGGCCTTTAAAAGTTCAAACTGGTTTTGTTTTTCCTGGTGTTAGTCATGCACACAGATTGGGAGCCTAACCTGTAATTCTGGCTTTGCTGCTGCTGTAAAACACTCACACTGTGCTCTTCTAAACCAGGAGCAGAAACCTTTAATTTAATTCCACTACAGGCATTTAATCTAGGACTGTGACATTTCAATTACTTAGTAATGCATATTTAACATTTAGCTGTACACATCCAAAATTAAACCAAGAGAAGGAAAATGTTGTATATAAGCAACTACAGGGATTTTATTTAAAGTGAGTAAAAGCTGTAAATTTAGAACAAAGATCTAAATAAAGATCTTAAAGTAACTCCTTTTGCCTACTAGGCTGCATGATTTATGGAGCTTTGTTCAAAATGAAACATATGAGATTTCCATTTCCCCCTAGCTTTGTATTATTGGATAGTGAGGGACAGAAAAGTCTAAACTATTGAAAATTTCCCCAAGATGGGAAAACCATTTCTGCAGGACACTGGTGCTAGGCTGGAGCACATAGATATTCCTCATCCCCAGGGGTTTGGGGCTGTGAGACAGGAAACCACTTGGGTTTGTTCCCATCGCTGCCAAGGACCAGGTGTCCTGCTTTTCAGTCTAGCAATCTATAAAATAATGGGATAAAGAACATACCGGTTGTTTTGCCTCTCACAAAAAGAACACAGGGTCATTGTTCCCTTCTTCGTCCTTGTCTCCCGGTATCTATCAGCCCCATCTTGGTTTGCAGTGAGTTCTGGAAGGGTGGTTCTCACTGTCTTGTGGTTCTCGCTGTCTTGTGATGGTGCAGATGTTGGTCCAGCAAGAAGGAGATAGAACTCCTTGAAAGAGTCCAGTGCAGGACCACCAAGATGGTTGAAAGGTGTTCCACTCCCACCAAGGGAGTGGAACACCTTTCTTACGAGGAAAGGCTGAGGGAGCTGGGACTCTTTAGCTTGGAGAGGAGGAGATTGAGGGGTGATCTCATTAATGTTTATAAATATGTAAATGGTGGGTGTCAGGAGGATGGATCCAGGCTTTTCTCAGTGATGGCCAGTGATAGGACAAGGGGCAACAGGTCCAAGCTGGAGCAGAGGAGGTTCCATGTGAACGGAAAGAGAAACTTTGTCACTGTGAGGGTGATGGAGCCTAGGGACAAGATGCCTAGAGAGGTTGCGGAGCCTCCTTCTCTGGAGACATTCAAGATAATCTACACACATTCCTATGTGGTTTAATCTAGGTGATCCTGCTCTGGCAGGGGGTTGGACTAGATGATCTTTGGAGGTCCCTTCCAACTCCTGACATACTGTGATTCTGTGATCCTGTGAAGGTGGCTCATCTAGAGCTTGGCATCACCATGTGCAGTTTGTGAAGTGCCTGACAGTTCCTCTTTCTCAAATAGTTGCCTCATTAAGTAATATTCAGGTTTATATTCTTTGACATTGCTGCTTTCTGCATCCCTGTAGATGGCTATTTATTGCCCACTGCCAGACACTGATTCGATCCGCTATAAAGCAAGCACAATAAATCAAGTTCTTTTTAGCACAGCCTCAAGAATTCCCATAGCTTAGCTCCCTCAGGCCCATAGCATGACTCAGAGTGGTGAATAGATAACCAGATCTTCCCAGCCAACCCCCGTGTCTACTGAAAAGTTATTGATGGGGATACGCTTTGATATCATTTCCATGGTGGTTGGTGAGGGATCTCCAGCCTCTGACTTAGCAGAGGATTTCAGGGGGAGGCGAGAGTCACTTGTGGCCCTGGAAAGCCCAGCCAGCAGGCTGGAGTGGTGGCTGAGCAGGGAGGACTGATGATCAGGGAGAGCTCTCCACAGGGAGAAGTCCTGCAGGGCTGCAGTGCTTTGAAGGCAGCTGTTCAGAGGGGAGGGGGCTTCCTGCCTTGGGAGTATGCAGCACACTAGCCCACCACGTGCAGGATGCAGATGGGTTTCTATGTTTCCTAGAATATTTCTGGGATTTAAAAAGTTTTTTACAAAAATAATGCAGGAAATTGAGGGATGTGAGAATGAAAGTGCAGGTGTCAGCAAAGGATCTGCTGTGTTATTTCTCACCCAGAGCACTGCAGGGATTGGTAGGTGCTGGATAAGCCCCAACAGTATCAGCATTAGAGTCTTGGAAATGACTTTGCAAGGGACCACTGTTATCTCCATTAGCTTCCACTGCAGATATTAACACCTGTAGAATGAAAGAGGTTTAACGCCACCAATAATGAATTGTGTGCTATCAATGAGACTAAGCTAAATACTGTTAGCTTCACTTAAGAATAAAATTCAAAGGCCACACAGTGCCATCTCAGATGCGATGGTTGTGCTCAAGTACCACGCTAAGCCAGGCAAGCTGCTCTCCTGGCTGCCAGAGCACATGGCAACGTTAATGTGGTCCTTAGCAGTGTTGAGTTGAAAAGTAAATACTGGTTCTCATTAAAAATAATAACCTGATATTCATTTACTTAATGCTCATGTTATTAATAGCAGATAGTGACCCAAGTGTGGGAACAGCCTTACCCAGTGTTCTATCATCTACCATTATTCCTTACGAGCTTTGCAGTCACGTTCAGGGCTCTCCCTCAGGCATGTTTCCTGGACACAACTAAACAAATAAACTGCTGCTTCTGGCTACAATAAAAAATATATTCATCAGCAAATGGACACAAATGGAAGTGTACATCAGGAATTTGCTGCACCATGTGTTCTCCTTTAATTGGAGCATGGTGTGGTGGCAGAATAAGACACTCCCTGCTAGCAAGAGAAAAGCAGAAGAGAAGATGATATTAAACAGACTAGCTGCAGGGTGGTCTCTGGGGTGCCCTGGAGTCACCACACCAAATTCTTTGCTGATCCAGAAGGCTTCTGGCTCATTTGGCCCCAGAACATCTTCTTTCCAGCTGCTATTCCAGCTTCTACTGCTACCATTTTTGGACACCTGCCTGAGCTTTCTCTGCCTGTCTTCATCCTCTGCCAACATCGGTGCTTGCACCAGAATACAGCCCATCTCCAGGAATGGGGCAGGTGATTCAGTGAGTGGGGTTTTTTGTTAGATTCTTTACATAAAAGCTCAAAAAGCCCATTTCAAGTGATTCTCCTACATCTGGCCAGCCAGGCTCCCAAATACTCATCACATGATGTTTCTGGGCACTGGAGAGAGAAGCAGTGGACAATTTAATTTCCTCTGAACCTGGAACCCATCAAAGAGAGAAAAAGCAGCAGAACAAGGCACTAGAAGTAATTAGCAATTATCATCAAAAGCACACACATATATAAACTGGGGTTAAGATAATACTAAGGTCAAGGCAGAAAACCACAAAAGCAGGAGAATTCAAAACTGGAGCTGCCATGGCAACCCTGACTCATGCCAGCATGGTTGGCCATTACAGCTTTTCCCTAGGACCTCACAGCTAATGCTGGTATTTGCTTGGCATTTTAGGGACATTTTTTGGACAGGGAACAGAGTAGCTGGAGAAAGCTGCTGGTGCATTTGTGGAAGAGGAGCCCAGTTTTTAAGGAAGATCTGGAAACCCAGTCCTGGAAGGTGCAAATACAAACCAGTAAATCTGGGCTCAAAAGAGAGATTGCATGTGACCTCCAGAGCTCACAGCCTCAGCAAGCCATGGGTCTACTAGAAACTAGTGAATAAAGCAGAAGTTTTGGTAGCAAAATCTGCAATACCAAAATCCCATCTGCAAGCCCTAGATCAGAGCCAGTTCCAGCAGACCTGCCAACTTCCAGCTCCCACTCTGCAGGTGCCTTTGTGCAGCAAAAGAGGTTTGTTTCTTTTCAAAGTAAAATTCCTTACAATTGTTCTTCTCTTCATGCAACCGAGTCCCATTTGCAAATCTGCCGAGGAACGGAGTGTAAACCAGAGACTAGCAGCTGATAAAATCTCAGTTAAAAACAGTTTGACCTCCTGGTTGTAGCCCCAGAGTCTGAGTTCTCCCTGAGCCACATCAGAGAGGCAGCATCCAGGCTATGGGTTATTAAACACAGGCTTGATCATCAGGAGCCAGAGAAGGTTTCTTAGTACTGACTGGCTTCATGTTAATGGCATATATAATGTTATAACTTCCAGACACTACATTACATCTTTGGGAATTTAACTGATTTTTGTGAGTGTTTTTAGAATGTAACCATTTTGGTGTGAATTTGGGTCCAATACTGAAAATGTGTGCAATGTAATTAATTCACTGTAGCATTATTAACTTTCTTGTTGCTACTTTCCTTTCAAGCATGAGAGTGTTCTGTAAAGCCGTGTTAGTAAACACTGCATATCGTTTTGTCATTCAACAATTACATTGATTTTTGAGTCTTTTTAAAACTTCACAAGTAGCAAACTACCTTTTCAAACCTGACAAAATTCAGTTCAAAGTAAACTGCTCAAAATTCTTCCTTATAAGAACAGCAAATATGTTCTATTTTAGTGTGCATTGCTTTCATCATGGTGAGCTACAATGAAGAACAAAAGCAGATCTCCAGAGGAAAGCATAACTCACTGTTCCGCTATACAGTGATGCACCAACTCTGATTCATAAACTAGCCATATGCTTTAAGGCATTTAGGGACAAAGCAGAGAGAAAACAAAAATGTAACAATCATATATGAAACCATATGGATCCACTGAGCATCTTCAGACAAAAATAAAACATGGAAATTTGGAGAACAGAGCATTTGCATTGGCAAAGTTTGAGACACAACTCATCTGCACATGCAGAAATTGTCATTATGCCAGGAAGAATGAATAAAGATCATGTCTGTGTAATTAAATTCATTTATTTGTGGGAACAGATGATGTAGTGCGAGTCAGAGCAGCAGGAAAATTCTGTGAATACAAATCCATGCACAGTCTGAGTTTTGGGAGGACACCTCTAAAGGCAGATGGGGCTTTCTCAAACACTTCTTACTTGATTCAGCAGGCACTGAGTGAGCATCTCACCTTCGATCTAGTAGCTGCACTCCATCCTGCTGCCCATTTTGGATAACAATTAAAAGTCCTCATTAAAATAACAGAGCTCATTCACTTCCTACAACACCATTTGATGTTCTGGTTCTGGAAGCAGGGAAAAATACCCGAGACGTGTCCAGTTTTTCTCAGCCCATCCCAGCTCCTCCTTGCCAGGGACCAGCCACTGCTGCTCACCATGCCCTGTGACCCTGGGCCTGCAGGATGGAGGCTGGGCTAGAGGCAGGCTCAGTCCTGGGCTCGACCTGTGCTGGGAGCAGGTGGGCACTGCCTTCCTAGTAGACATTAACCCCTCTTCCTCCCACCTCTCAGGCCGTGGGAAGGAACCTCCTGTCCATGTTTTCTCTCAGTGTGACAGGCCATTGCAGAAAAAAAATCAAGCCAACAGCTTCAGCTGCATAAAAAGTAGTGGTGCTGAGCACCTCTGGCACAGCAAGCACAGGCCTCTAAGGAAGGAGGCTGCTGCCCTGACTGATCACTCTTCTCATATCTTCAGGGCTGTGCTGGGACTGCTGAAGGACCAGGAAAGTTGTATTATGGTAAAGTCTAATCACCCTTCTGCTGTCTTCTGTGCCTCAGGTTATGTCCTTCTGGGACATGACTCCTCCAGCCATTCATCTCAGATAATGAGAAACCTGCCTGTAGAAGGATGCTTCAGCCTGTCTTGTTCACACAGGTCAGTGAGAACCTGAACCCTCCAACACAACCAATTCTTCAAAGTTTCTATGTTAGAACACCTTTTCCTTTTAATCATGACAGGAAAAGAATATCCAGACCATTTGAGAAAATTATTCTCCATATCTGCATTTCACAGCCATGTGGGATACATTCTTTCCTATGGCATGCCTGGTACTGAGCACCTCCCATGCTCCCAGAAAGGAAAAGCACGTGTTGTAGCACCATATGCTCTCTGCCAGCCTCAGAACCTATATGAATGCAAGTCTGTTTCATCACTGCTGGTATAAACAGCCCAGGCCCCAACAGTCTTGCAGTGTAACTTAGTGTTCAGCAGCTGGCAGATGGCACCATCTCTGTTTCCACACCTGTCACGCAGCCACAGTGTTGCCATGTCTCTCACTTGCCACACCTTCTTCAAGAAGCCTTTTGCTTGATTTTTTTTTTCTTGGCATGTTTGCAGTGGTCTGATTTGGTATTTGTGAGGGGTTTCTCACCCTTTTAACCTGGATGCCCAGGGAGAGCTGTATGAGAGTGGAGATGAAACCTCCCAGTAGAGGTTTTCCAACCCTCTGTGCCTGGAGGTGGGTGTTGAACCACATTCCACTGGTTGTCCCCATGTTAGCATTTCTCAGCCATTTACTTCACCCTTGCAGCATGACTGGAGTTCCCTCTTGGTGTTTGGCTTCCTGCTTGCAGGGATCCTCCCTCCTCTGCTTTCCTCTCCAGCCAATACTCCTCATCGTCCCACTGCCCATCCTGGCTCTCCAGCACCATTTTGAGTGGTGGCAGTTGCTGGAGGCTCCATAACAGTCTGCAGCAATGGTGTGTATCAGTGTGTCAGGATAACACCAGGGAGCAGCATACCTGTTGGGCCTCCACCTGCAGCCAAAGCAGGGGAAAAGAAAGGGAAAGTAAAACGAGATACGAAGGATGGAAACTCAAACCAAAACACACAAGCACCTCTTAATACATGCTCTGTCTGTCTACCCAAGCTGTGCACAAGCAGCAGCTCTATGGTTGCAGCTGAGCCACAGTTCCTCGTGGTGTGGTCATGCTCTTCTGTGTCCCACATCATGCTGCCTTGTTCCTGACTAGCTTTTCCATGTGTCAGCTGTGACAACACGTTGCATGCAAGCTTGCCTGCATGCCTATGCACGTGTATGGCTGTTTGTGCCCCTAGGCATGTGCACACTCACACATGTACAGGATGATATTTGCTGCAGTAGAAGCCACAGGACATCTTGAAGGACAGAGCCAGGATGTTGTTAGCTTGGTGCACAGTTAAACCTTATCCTGAATGACCATAGTTTGCACAAAGCTGCCTGTGCAATGCTGCCATAACCACACCAAACCTCACAGCCACTCCTCTCCCTGGGATGGTGCAGGGGTGCCACTGGGTGACATTAGGTATGAGAGAAATTCCCCAGAGTATTAGCAGTGAGTCAGCAGCAGTTTGCAGTGCTGAGAACAAGCAGTTCTCACAAAGAGAACCAGAAATCCGGATTGGCAAAGAAAGATGCTCCTGGTACTCAAGGTATGCAGCTTTTCCAGTTTTCCTGCTCCTCCTAGATCAGCACAGGTTTAGTGTTCAGGACTTCAAATCAGAGGGAATCACCCTCTTTTATCTGACCATCTATACCATTCCCAAGCCATATCACAGCTCCACACAGTCACCAGCACTGGTCATCTTTGTCACCCCTATTTCCACTAAACACTGTATGCCAGAGGAGCAAAGTCACAGAGATAAGTTATCTCCGAGCCCAGGGATGCTGTGCAAGAGACTGTTGTATTCTTTGCTCAGCCACATGTTTTGGGATTGACTTTGACTCTCTTCTCCCTGTGGGTGATACAGGACCAGCAGTTCTTTCAGAACATCTTTCCCTTGCCTCTCTCCTTGTGCCCAGGGCTGCGCCTCTGGCTATGCTCCGGGTGGGAACACAATCCAAGGTATTTCTTGCCCTTATTTTTTTTAATGCAATGATAAAAAATAATTTTGCTATAAAAGCTTGTGTCCCTAGGTGACCAGATGAATTGGGAGACTGGCAATATTTTGCAGAGGCTGCAAATCTACCCTGTATCTGTCTGCAGTGAGTGTATTAAGATATAGTGGGAGCAAGACCTATCTGCCAACATCAGCACTGCTAGCAAATGTGCTAGGAAACATCTGAGAGGGGCTCCAGTGCTTTCTTGGGCCTCTGAACTAGAAAAACAGCAGCTCACTTAGGGAGACACAACCCTTTATGCTAACAGTGAGCCTGGCAGTCAGCAAAAGACCTGGAAACTTCCATATGTCAGTGGTGATTCTGATGGGATGGTGCTGCTGACACCACAGGGTGCTGAGGACAAGCTGCCATGTGAGCTCTGATTCAGTCAGTCCTCAGGGGAGGTTTGCATCTAAGCCAAAGATAAAGACTGTCAGCATCACCTTGTCAGGAGCTAAGTAGGGATAAGGCTTGGCCAGGGCTACTGGGGAAGCACTGGGACTAGTCTGTACTCACTCCGGTGTGAAATGCATAGATTATCTACTGAGTGATACATAGAAGCCAGAAAGTAATTCAAGTAATGCAATTGCACATGGTTTTGTGTTAGAAAATCCTAGCAGACATGTTATTTGCTATGCCAAAGACTCTGCCACTTGTACGGAATTTTACTGATGACCTCTACCTCGCATGGGCTTGGCTGTCAGGACAACTGGCCCAGGGGTGATATTAGATATAAGCCTGAGGATTTCACAGCCCAGATTTTACAGAGCTGGCCAGTGCAGTCCTTCCAAGCCAAAGCATGTTGCTTCCACAGCATGGGGAGAGGAGCCCTTGGTAGCACTTACTGCCACCCCAGACCTCATCCCTGCTGGCAGTCTGGGAAAGGGATGTGACCACCCTGGGGAGAAAACACCCGGGTCATTTGTAAACACTAATTATAACCTTTATCTTCCATCTCTGGAAACTTTGTCCTGTTACACCCACTTGTCCTCTTGATGGTGTCTACAAACAGCAAAGATAACAGTAGTCAGCCCTGGCAAGCCTCTGCAAAACCCCAGCAACACCCTACAGAGTCTGAGTGAGCGGAAACCCCATGGGCACCTGCCAGCCAGCAATAACACCTCTCATCCAGTCTCCAGCTCAGGCAGTGGGTTCTACAGTGCTTACATGAGACCTTCATAGTCAACATCATTCTTGTCTCCATGGACAAAGGCAGGCTGGGCTGGGTCACAGTGGAGCCCTGGTTATAATCTTCCTGATATGGGGGCTCTGCCACACCACACCAATGCAAGTGGGTGTGGAGGGGGCAGGTCAAGATATCTGCAGTTAGGCTTAATTTTAATCATCATGTAGACCTGACTAAATGCCAGAAATGGGCTTTTATTTGAATGTTCCTTAATTCTGCAACTATATAATTTCTGCTGCCTGAAAAAAAAACATGAAGTCATGCAGCTACTGTCAGTTACTGGTGAACTGCTAAGCAATTCAAGATGCTTTTCAATAGCATTTCCCCCCACCCCACCCCCCATTTTCTAGGGCCTTCTGCCTTCCCAGCTAAGGTTACATCATTGTTGTCTTCAATAATTTAGAGACTGTCTTACTTACTCTAATGCAATCATTGTGTTTGGCTGTCAGAGCAGGAGCAGTGAATCACAAGTCAGTACTGTACTACTTGTTTGCCCAAATTCTTCAACATTAAGAGCTTAAGGTGCACATTACACTCAAGCTTCCTCATTTTAAAGAGGAATCAGAAGAATTGCTCATGATTTTCCAGTTTGTCCTATCAGTCCAGCCTTTCTGCTGGTTTGGCTTGAAAAAATAATGAAGTTTATTTAAGGGAACAAGAGGACATGGCCCCACACCACGTGCATATGCGAGGGCAGTTGTGTGTGTGCCTGTCTGCATATGCACAAGCTCTGTCACATCTTGCATCTGAGGAAGAACAACCCCAAGTACCAGTATAGGTTGGGGACTGGCCTGGAAGAGCAGTATAGGTGAGAGGGACCTGTGGGCCCTGGGGGACAGCAGATGACCATGAGCCAGCAATATGCCCTCATGGCCAAGAAGGCCAATGGTATCCTGGGGTAGATTAGAAGGCGGGTGGTTAGTAGGTCAAGAAAGGTCCTTCTCCACCTCTACTCTGATCTGGTGGGACTGCACATGAAATATTGTGCCCAGTTCTGGGCTCCTCAGTTCAAGAAGGAGATGGAACTCCTTGAAAAAGTCCAGTGCAGGGCCACCAAGTTGATGAAGGGTGTGGAACACCTTCCTTATGGGGAAAGACTGAGGGAGATGGGTCTTTAGCTTGGAGGCGTGACCTCATTAATGTCTATAAATATGTAAAGGACGAGTGTCAGGAGGATGGAGACAGACTCTTCTCAGTGTTGGCCAGTGATAGGACAAGGGGCAATGGATCCCAGCTGGAGCAGAGGAAGTTCCATCTGAATGTAAGAATAAACTATTTCCCTATGAAGGTGACAGAGCCCTGGGACAGGCTGCCAAGAGAGGTTGTGGAGTCTCCTCTGGAGACATTCAAGACCAATCTGGACACGTTCCTGTGTGATTTAATCTGACTGCTCAGACAGTGAGGTTGAACTAGATGATCTATGGAGGTCCCTGCCAAATCCTAGTGTTCTGTGATTCTGTGTGGTTGGCAAGTGTGAGAAAGGCATCTGTCTCCAAAATATAAAGTTTTTACCCGTTTTACAAAACTACATGCACAGATAGAGAACTCTGGTTTGTGTCACTGCTTTGGGTAACCCTGTGCTTGGTCAAAGTCAGAGAAGACACACGAAAAGGAGCTGTAACCCAGCTAAAGATGCCAAAGAGCAGTGGCAAGAGGAGGAAAAAACATTGAGGGAAGCCTAAAATTACAATCAACCTGTCATCATCACACAAGTCAATGATGGAATGCTGCTTTGGCTCAGAAACAGACACTTATTGCTGTGTAGAAGTTAAAAGGAAAAGCAATTCAGGTTTCAAAGGGAAGCCTCTTTCCTCTGTGAGTTATTGCTGTCTGATCATGATTTGATGGCAGAAGAAAAATAACTGGAAGATCACACAACAATTTACTGGAAGGCAAATACAAAGAAAAGCAAATAATTAATATATAAATTATTTAATTCCTGGTACTGGATTCAAAGATTCATTACAGAAGTTAATGAGAAAAAATAAGTTTAAAATTTCTTAACAATTCATCTATCAGACATCTATTATCTTAATTCTCTGCCATCTGACTCCATTACTTCATTCCTTATGGTTTCCCTCTATGTCCAGACTGTGTCCAGTTCTGGATCCCACACTACAAGAAGGACATTGAGGTCCTGGACAAGGAGAATGGCCGCAAGCTGTGCCAGGGCAGGT
>VXBZ01004753.1:0-18354 GCA_013399135.1 Heliornis fulica | reverse complement strand
GGAAAAAGGAAAAAGGAAAAAGGAAAAAGGAAAAAGGAAAAAGGAAAAAGGAAAAAGGAAAAAGGAAAAAAAAAGGAAAGGAAAAAAAGGAAAAGAGAGAAAAAAAGAAGAATATGAGAAAGGCTCTTCCAAAATCACAGGATCCATCTCAGCACACGAAGAGAAAATTACGGGCAGCGTTTCTGCACACCAGCAAAACCCAGTAACTCCCCCAGGGCAAGGCAGCACCTCAGCAGTACTTAATAACCAATGGATTATTTGCTATTAAATCCACTCATGGTTAATAAGCCCCCAGTCCCAAAATCCTCGTGTGCCTGGGTAGTTCCTGTGCACCAAGTCTCTGCTGCCAGTGATGTTTAAACTCAAGGGCCAACTTTTTTTTTCTTTCTTTTTTTTTCTCCCCTTCCTAATTATTTCTCGTGTTTTCAGGGTTCTTTTCTCCACCTGCATATTATTTTGAAGGCTTTTAACCATCCCAAGGCACCTTCTCTCACTGTATCTTTCAGGGATGAGCACAAGGGAGAATACTTTGTCCTTTCCTCAGGAGGAATTTCTTAACATTATTCCTCAACCCCCCAAAAAATATTATTCCCCTGCTTATGAGATGGAGAAATATGAACCAGACAAAGGGATACAGGAGAAGCAAGGATAAAATAAAAAAAAAAAACAAAAACAACACAACAAACCACTCCAAATTAAACTTTTTCTGCCTTCCAAAGCTGCTTTGACATCTCTTCAACTGTCCTAAGTGGAGCAGCAGTCTGGTTGCTTTTAAAACATCCCCCCCATCTCCCCCCAACCTCCTCCCCAAGTCTCCCCAGCACAATGGATTAATGCATTAGCTGTTCACCCTGCAGACCAGCCTGGTATTGGGAGCACAGTTGAGCCATCACTTTTGCAGTCACCAACCTTCCTGCCTTCAGATTAAATACATATTTTTAAATCAATGGTTGGAAAAATGCCCTGCAAAGGGCTGAAGCAAGTGAAGGAAAAAAATAAGAGATGTTAAACCGTGTGTGTGTACTCATAAATGTCTCTGCAGAGGAGATGGTTGGGTTTGGGTTTAGGGGAGGATCTGTACAAGGAGAAACGGCCTCAAGCTGCACCAGGGCAGGTTCAGATGAGATGTCAGGAGAAATTCCTCCCCCAAAGAGCTGTGGGGTATGGGACAGGCTGCCCAGGGAGGGGGGGCAGTCCCCACCCCTGGGTGTTTTTAACAGATTGGAGATGAGGTGCTCAGGGAGATGATTTAGGAGAGCACAAGGACAGTTGGACTTGATGATCTAAATGGTGTTTTGCAACCTTGTGATTCTGTGATCTGGCACTGTAATGTTTCACCCCATCTTTTCAACCTGTTGTCTGTAGAGCTCTATGAAGTATTTTGGGAAAGGCAGAGAACAACAGCTCAGAGAAGAGAAAGCTCCAGGGGGACCTTAAAGCAGCCTTCCAATACCTGAAAGGTGCCAGTAAGAAAGTTGAGGAAGAACTTGTTCATAAGGGCATGGAGGGATAGGACAAGGGGTGATGGTTTAAACTAGAAAAGGGGAGATTTAGGGTGGATATTAGGAAAAAGTTCTTTACTCTGAGGGTGGTGGATCACTGGAACAGGTTGCCCAGGGAGGTGGTGGATGCCCCATCCCTGGAGACATTCCAGGTCAGGCTTGATGGGGCTGTGCGCAACCTGATCTACTGAAGATGTCCCTGCTTGCTGAAGAGGGGTTGGACTAGATGGCCTTTGAAGGTCCCTCCCCACCCAAAAGACTGTGATTCTATGATTCTCTGAGTGTATTACCCCTCAAAAGGATGACAAGGAAAAGTAAAAAGATGGTGACAACATATCTCGTCACTCAATCTCCACTCCAGCCTCAGACTTAAAAAAAAAAAAATTAGGATGAAAACTTCATTCTATTTTTAAGTATCAAGCACTTCCTATACATTCAGATTTGTACTTGAGCACACGCAGACTTGTGTCACTGAATTCCCATGCACGGTGACATGAGGTTCCACAAAACCCCTAAGCCAACAGAGCAGAACCTCCACATCCAGTTCTGGAACCCCCAACATAAGAAGGACATGGACCAGTTGGAGAGGGTTCAGAGGAGGCCACCAAGACGATAAAGGGGCTGGAGCACCTTTCCTATGAGGACAGGCTGAGAGAGTTGGGGTTGTTGAGCCTGGAGAAGAGGAGGCTCCGNTGATTCTATGATTCTATGATTTAATGATCTCACCTCATCTCTTTCTCCATGGGATGAAGAAGAGGTGAGGAAGGAGGGACTGGCCAAAAAAAATCCCAATATGTGGAAGCTCTTTTCAAACTCCCCCAACAAATATCCCAGCTCTTAGGAAGCAGGAGAGGATGACAGATGACCGAACCTTTAGATGAATTGCTCTCCAAAGTGAGATGGTTGTGTTTGGTACCCGACGTCAGCACATCCCATCAATCTCCGCAGCCGAGTGCCGCTGTCGGGAGCTAATCCCCCCCCACACCCCCCCACACCCCTCCCCTTGCCAGGCAGGGAGTTCATTTCCACTTCATTACATCGCAATGTAGTGAGCCGGCGAGTGTCTTACCGGCTACACCACTCACGACGCGTTCCCGGTGCCGCAGCCGGCGATGCCGAAATCTGCCGAGCCCGGGACTGGCGCTGGGGACATGGGAATGGAGCCTCACCTCCCTGGAGCAGCATTTTCCCAGATTATATCCTTCAAAAAGGGGCTCAGAGCAGGAGGGAAGAAGCGATTAATCATGTAAAACACCCCATTTTTCACCTCATAACCTTTTGGGTGATATAAATGCACTCTGCAGTGTCCTGCCCTGGCAGGGCAACACATCCCAAAGGGTCTGCCCTGCTTCTCTGGGAATTTCCCAGAGATCCCACTCTTCCACACCAAATACCCAGTGTGTGGGAGCTGTGGAAACACACATCCTCACGCAGTGTATCATAGAATCATAGAATGATTAAGAGTTGGAATGGACTCCCAGAGGTCATCTAGTCCAACACCCTTGCAAGAAGCAGGGACACCCCGAACTAAAACCACTTTAAATCCCAAACACAGTGATCTTAAATCCCTAATACACCCTTTTCCCCAAGAAACCCTTGGAGCTGTTAAATTAAGTCCTAGGAAAAAGCCTTTTCCCACCCTTCTCCGTAACTCGGCGCCGTGTTCGGACTTGACAAACTGTGCTGAGAACCGACTTTCGGTGCTTTGTGATGGATAAAGGCACCGCTGCTCTCAGCTTACAGGTAATTTCCTGGTCAGCATCACTTTATCCCACCATCTGCTAAAACGATTACTAGCTGGAGAAAAAAAAAAACTGAACCAGCAGAAAAAGTGGGGAAGGATGCACCAGGGAGAAGGGAGATGCAGCCGCGTCGGGCTCCGGCGGAGGACAGCACGGGACTTGTGTCTCGCTGAGCTCCTCTGCAGGACAAAATCCTCATGGCTAAGTAGAAAACAGAAAGGATGGGAAAAAATACTATATAAAAATCCCAGCTTCTTGGAAAAAAAATGTTTGGAGCTGGTTTAGGGGGTTTTGTTGTAGCTGAAGGAATTTTACGCTGTAAAAATTGAAGGTTTGTACTTATTAAAATTATACTTTTATGATGGGTTGGTTTAGCTTTTTTTTTTAAAAAAAGCTTTTTCTTTTAAAAGCTAAACCACATTTGCACTCATAAAGAGTGGGGTATGTATCCTCCCCTCCTCTTGTCATCCCTTCCACACTCATCACTCCTGCAGCTGCCTTTCCACAACAGGATAACAAAGACCGGGGCTGTTTCCAGCAGCACCGTTACCTGCTGTGTAAATTACACCAGAAAGCGAGATGTCCAGGCACCCAAGTTTATCTCCACCCCCCCTGTACAACACTGATTCATATGGGGGAGTTACACCACACACAAGCATGTTTGTTGGGCTACCACAGGAGGCATTAGACAAGCAGGGACCATTGCCAGCCCTCGGCCAGCCCCCGTTAACTCGGTCAGACTCACTAAATATCTGTGGCACAAAGACAGCTATTTGCCATCTTAATCCACGACAAGCCAGGCTGGCAAAGATGTGTTTAATTAAATAATGAAGCTTTTCCCTCCACTGTTCTGCTCTGGGGTTCAAGTATTCATATTATACAGGTGGGACCACAGTCTCCTGGCATGGTCCAGAGGTGATGCCACGTTATCTCCTCTCTGCCTGATAGAGCAATTAATGCAGCAAATGTTTAATCAAGGTCTAGCAGAGAGGACAGAGTGACAAGTTTCAAGTGACACTCCCAAACATGGGAAAGCATGAAATATTGCTTGGAATATTGAAATAATTCTATCAAATAAAAGTGACCAGTCAACTCACCGGTATTAGGAATCAATTAACAGGGTAGAAATCAGCGTGGTTAGAGGAAACATCACAGAGGCAGCACAAAAGCAACACAGGCTCTATCTCTAACTCAGTAATCAGCCACGGCGAGGCAAGAGGTAATTACAGGAGCACTGGAAAACAGGATTTACTCAGAAAGGTTTTTACTGTTCCTAGAGTCATTTTCTCCACATATTAATGCTTCTAGCTCTCATGCCTAACAGCTCAAGAACACAGGCTATGTAATAGTTAAGGGGGGGGGAAAGAAGCAGCACGCTGTTTCAATTAAACTCCTGCCCCTCCACGCAGACCCCGAGTTATCCTGGATGCAGGGTCGCAGTCACGGGTGTTTAACCAGAATAAAAGGAGCTTTGCCTGGCTTAGCACTCCCTTCACTGGGGCTAGAAGGGTGGAATTAAGTTTGTCTTAAAAGGAAAGATGTGAAGTGCCAACTAGCCAGCTCAGAAATCACACGTGTGTTGCCTGTGTTAAAATAATAAGGATAGACGGAGCCTTTTAAGGTCCCCTGTGTAAGCTTGTCCCCCTTCACAGAGCTCTCACAGGGGCACGAGCACGGCCACATCCTTTATTTCAAAGTTGCCTTTAGTACTTCTGCTGGTTTAAAACACCCACACAAAACACAGCTGCTTTTTGGGTGATGTTTAAACCTCCACAACCGCTTGAAACCACACGTTTGCACGCCCCGCATCTTAAATCAGCGCAAAAATTCCAGCGGAGCGTCACTAACGGGTAAAAACCCACCAGTTCTGCAATTCCTGCTGGTATTTTTACTCCTTCTTCTAACTCTCACTTCATTGTCCTGCCATTGTTTCCTAAAGGGAAAAAAAAATTCAAAAAAAACTAAACCACAAAGCAAAAAAACCCCAACTTTCTCGGTGAAAACGGCACAGGTCTCCGACGCGCAGTGCGAGCGCGGATGCATCGTGCCCCCTAGAGGGTACGGCCACGGGTCCCTGTGATGTGAGGGTCCACGTATAGCAGACTTCAGCTCTGCTTTTCTAAATCAAAAAGAGGGAAAAAGAGGGGAGAAGGAGGCAAAAAACACCCCCCAAAACCATTTCCTTCCTTAGATTTCATGCCTGAATATGCTTTATAAAATACAGTCGATGTAGAGGATTCGAGGAGGGGGGAGGAAGGCAGATGTGAATATAAAACTTCGTACAACAGGCTGTGAGTAGTTATATATTGCTAAGAAATTTTCCTTTCCAATTAGGAGATGGGTAATTAAAGGCCAGCTTGATGGGAATACAAGGGGAAGGAACCTTCTTGCTTTTGCTGGAGTTGAGTTTACTACTCCAGAGCGGTCAGGGAAGCTCGTGGTGCTGGGTTGAGCCCTGGTACTTTGAAAAATCATCCCCCAAAAAATGATGGTTTTAGGATGTCAAAGGCTTCAGGGACAGCTGAGTCCATCTCCCAGTAAGGGAACCCTAAAAAGGTGCAAAGGAGGGGGCTAATTCACTGACAACCCCCAAATTTCTCAATCCTTTTTCTTCACTCCACGTTTCAGTGTTTGAAATATGCTACAATTCAAACAAAAAAAAAACTGGAAGGGGGGAGAGCAAAAGCCAAAAGGAAGAAGTACATTTGCAGCCAGCAACTAAAACCAGATGGGGAGGCAATGAGGCAGGGAAATAAACCACAGAGATGCTGCTCCTGCCTGAAGGAGCTGCCAAGGTGAAGGTTCCCATCCCGGGAAGGATATCCCAGAACCAAATATCCCAGAAACAAGGAGGAGGGGGATTCAAGAGTGGGGAGGGGCGGTGGGGGGGGTGTCCTTCCTTCACATGCACCACCTGGCAGGGGGGCATGATGCTTTACCCTGCAGGAGTCAAAAACCAATTCATCAATCCCTGTTTTATCCCAACTCATGAACGGGATCACGGCTACGATTTCCACGTGGCGTGGAAATGTCCTGCTCCACTGCCAGGAATGACTTGTGCTTTGCTGCTTCCCCAATCTCTCCTTACACCTTTTCTCCCATAGCTTATTCCAAAAGAAACAGCAAATTGGGAAGATCCACCACACTGGAAAAATCCAAGCTTTTCTTCAGGGCTCCCTTCTGCTGAGAGTCCATCAGACTCACTCCGGAATACCGGGATCTTAATTAAGCGTGGCTAATCAGACACTCGGATTCATCCAGCCCTGTTGCATTCCCTAGGGCAAAAGGGGAGGGGAAAAAAAAATAAAAACCAAAAAAAAAAACCCCAACCCAACCCCCACACCACTTGTTTGCCTCCTGCAAGCTGCAGCTCATCACAAGCTGCCGGGCTTAGCACGCAGACAGCTGCGGATGCTGCCCGGGAGCTTCCCATTTGTTTCCCAGCTCTGGATTCAGATTGGGGGGAAAAAAAATAGGACAATGAGGGGTAGATTTGCAGGTAGAGGTGGTGTTGGGGGAGTTCTCAGGGTAATGTGTGTGGGAGAGGGCATTTGGGCAGCCTTTGCTACTCCCAGGAGTAAGGGGGGATGGATTTAAGCAGGTGGTACATGAATTGGACCAGTATGTCCAGCCTCTGAATGGTCAGAGAGACACTGAAGGTGAAGGAAGGCAAAAGGAGTCTCTCCAGAGCATCTTTTCTGATGGTGAGGTAGATCTTATGCTGGACCAAATCCATGTGGTAGGATGGGATTAAGAGCTGAGACACCTTGATGTGATGCTGTGAAACTCTCAGTCCACAGGGAGTGGAAAGAGCCCTGAAAAATGTTTTGGTGAGAGAAGGCACAGCAGGATGGAAACAGCCCATTCCTAACTCAAGGGAAGGATCTGGGCTCCTGGGCTCCTGGGCTCCATCAGAAGAGGGGTGGCCAGCAGGGACAGGGAGGGGATTGTCCCTCTCTGCTCTGCCCTCAGGAGGCCCCATCTGGAGTCCTGAGTTCAGAGCTGGGGCCCCCAAGTCAAGAGGTGTTGGAGTTGAGGGGTCAGAGGAGGCCACGGAGATGATCGTGGGCTGGAGCAGCTCCCCTGTGAGGACAGGCTGAGGGAGCTGGGCTGGTTCAGCCTGGAGAAGACAAGGCTGCAGGAGGACCTCACTGCAGCCCCCCAGAACTTAAAGGCAGCGTATGGACAGGAGGGGAATTGGGTTTTCACAAGGGCAGAGAGTGGTGGGACAAGGGGATGGAGTGAAGCTGGAGGAGGGAAGGGTCAGGTTGGAGATCAGGGGAAGTTCTTCATGGAGAGAGTGGTGAGGTGCTGGAACAGGCTGCCCAGAGAGGCGGTGGATGCCCCAAGTCTGGAGGTGTTCAAGGCCAGGTTGGATGGGGCCCTGGGCAACACTGTCTAGATGCAGGCCCGGAGGTTGGTGACCCTGTCTGTGGAAGAGGGGTTGGAACTCGATGGTCCCTGGCGTCCCTTCCAACCCATTCTGTGATCTTCAGGGAAGATCACTGCTTTCTTCTGCAAAGCAGAAGCAGCCCCCCTGGAAAGGAGCACAGACACTGAGGTTGCTCCTTGAGACATCCACCACAGAGCAGATAAAGGTCCAAGGACAAGAAGAAACTCCTCTTGCCTCCTGGCATGGAGCACACTGACACACAGTTTGAACAGCCCAAAGGGAACTCTCAGCACAATGGGGACACATCTACACCCAGACCAGCCACATACACCTGTCCTCACCACAAGCTTTGATTTTTTTTAGGGACACCTGCAGCAAGTCAAGTGCCACCAAGCCAACAGCAAGCAGGATTTTACCCAGGGAGAAGTGAACCTGCCCTGCAGCAGTAACACCGTGACCTCCATCAGCTTCTGCAACTAATTCCCCCTCACAGCCCACCCAGATTGACAGACAAGGATGGAGGGGTGGCAGTTAAGACACAAGGAACCAGATGAGCCAAGTAGCAAATCAACAAGAGGATTGAGGTGAGATCATCACAGCAAAAATTACCACAAGGAGGTGTCAGGGATCGAGTCCCTTCTTAATACCACACGATTCCCCGCCGACCTCAAGGGCCCTGATCTCCAGGGCCTCGACGCCAACTACTCTCCGTGCCGGCCCGAGATGCTTTTTTAATATCTGCCTGTAGCTTCCAATGACAAATTCCATCAATTCTAGGTATTCCAAGCAAATCTTAAAATTGGAAAGGCACCTGTGAGAGGAGCGAGAAGCTTCCTGAAGCTGTGGCAAGGAGGCCAGGCCAAGGCCCGACATGCCTGTCATGAGTCAGATGCCAAGCGAGATGCTTCCGTAGGGACTTCACGAATGGAAGCGCTGCCTGGAGCCAAGATGGGTACAGATATTTCTTGCACAGCAGAATAAAGCTTCAGTTGAGATTTCTCTTGTTCCCTGACTCCTTTCTTATTCATGTGGCATCTCCCTGATGTCCCCCCACAATGATACACCCACCTGGGTTGGGTATATGCTCTGGGATACTGGAGGCAATGCTGGGAAGGGGATTGGGTTACTTGTGAGCCTGGGGAGGTCTCAGGAAGTGGCTTGCTCACAGCTGGTGTTTCTTTGCTTTCTCACAGGCAGTTAATTGGCAATTTTCATCACTCTTGCAGGAAGCATTTGCTGTTGTATATGGGCATGAGTGATGGAAATGGGAAAAGATGATGGCTGCAGCAGGTGCTTTCTCTCAGGATGAAACATCGCACAGAAACCACCCTCCAGGAGTAAACCCAAGGCACAACCCTACAAAGGAGCCACTTGGAATGGCTCTAGCTCATTTTCCATGGGTTGATTCAACACAAGGGTTGGGTGATGCAAGAGAAGATGACCCAGGCAGAGCAGTGGCACTGCCAAACCAGTGCTGAAGATGTACAAGAGTCATCTGGAAAAAGTAAAATCCACAAGTGTGACTTCAAAAACAACCATGTGTGAAGTTCTTGAAATGTTCTTTACTACTCATGACATATAAGCTATAGAAAACACCATCCATTGAAGTCACACAACTTCAGAGGGAAAAAAAAAACAGAATTAATAACACAGGGGGAAGAGTAAGTCTTAATTAGCAAGAGTTATAACTGCTTTAAGTAGGAGTTAAGCATTGGAACAGGCTGATCAGGGAAGCAATTGAGTCACCATCCCTGGAGGTACTGAAAAGACACATGGTGCTTACAGACATGGTTCTGTGGTGGACATGGCAGTTGGACTTCATCCTACTAATCTTTTCCAACCTAAACACTTCTATAATTCTAAGTGCAGCTAGAACAAAGAGAAAGGCCTGTCCTCTCCTATAAGGAGGCACAACACTCTCCCATGCCTGCTACACCCACCTGTACATTTCACAGATCAAAACAGCCAATGCTCTGGGATGAGGATGCTCTGGGTCCTGTATCTGCAACACTGATGCTGCTACAGCCATGTAAGTACCAACAATCTAATCACAGAATCACAGGCTGGTTTGAAGGGACCACTGGAGATCATCTAGTCCAACCCCCTGACACAACAGGACCACCTCAAGCAGGCTGCACAGGACAGGTTGATGATAGGTGGGTGACAGGTTGGCCATGAGCCAGCAGTGTGCTCTGGTAGCCAAGAAGGCCAATAGGATCCTGGGGGGCAGTAAGAGGAGAGTAGCCAGCAGGTGGAAGGAGGTGATCCTCCCCCTCTACTCTGCCCTGGTCAGGCCTCACCTGGAGTACTGTGTCCAGTTCTGGGCTCCCCAGTACAAAACAGACTGGGATCTCCTGGAGAGAGTCCAGCAGAGGCCACAAGGATGATGAAGGGCCTGGAGCATCTCCCCTGTAAGGAAAGGCTGAGTGAGCTGGGGCTGTTCAGCCTGGAGAAGACTGAGAGGGGATCTCATCAATGCTTAGAAATATCTCAAGTGTGGGAGACAAAGGATGATGGCCAATCTCGTCTCAGTGGTCTTTGGGGACAGGACAAGGGGCCATGGTCACAAGTTGGACCACAGGAGGTTCAGCACTGATATGAGAAAGAACTTCTTCACGGTGAGGGTGATGAGGCACTGGGACAGGCTGCCCAGGGGGGCTGTGGAGTCTCCTTCTCTGGAGATATTCCAGACCCATCTGGACACTGACCTGTGTGACCTGCTCTAGGAAACCTGCTTTGGAAGGTGGGTTGGACTCAATGATATCTCAAGGTCCCTTCCAACCCCTACAATACCAAAGCTTCACTGTCACTCTGAGCATCCACTAACAGAGACCAAGCTGCACCTCTGCTCCCCCTCCACACACCAAATTCCCTGAGATCCCACCACAAGACCCAAGAAATCAACACTTTTTCCTTTCCATTCCAGGGCCAAACCACTCGAGAGCTTTCCAAGTGAGCGGCTGTTTCCTCACCACTCCCCGAGTGTCAGCGATCGATGCAGGGTCTCATTTGCTCCCGCGCTTCCCTGGAGGTGTTGGAGAGGGATCAGTGACCCAGAGCAGGAATCATCTGGGAGCAAATCAAGATAATTAAACTGCATTTAATTGGGGTTAAGCACATGCTCAGCCACGGCCCATCGCGCTGCTCAGCACCAGAATCCAGCCTGGGAAGCTGCAGGGATGGTGCCGGGACCGTCCTGAGCCAGGGAATGTTTCCTTCCCTGAAATTTCCTTCCAAGAGATGCTACACACCAAAAGCTGAACCCACAGAAATCATGCTGGTCGTGGTGGCAAGGCTTCTGGATCTACTTTCCAGTGGAACTACTTCCATGGAATCACTTGGGGTGGAAGAGACCTTTAAGCTCATCAAGTCCAACCTCAGGCTGACCCTGGCCAGGCCACCTCTAAACCATATCCTTCAGCACCTCATCTCTGGCCTTTCCAATCCCTCCAGGGATGGGGACTCCACCACTGCCCTGGGAAGCCTGTCCCAACGCCTGACAACCCTTTCAGGGGGAAATTCTTCTGGTGTCCAACCTCAACCTCAACTGGGGCAGTTTGGGACCATTTCCTCTCATCCTGTCACTTTTAACCTAAGAGACCAACCCCACCTCTCTGCTCACTCCTTGCAGGGACGCACAGAGAGAGAGAAGGTCTCCCCTCAGCCTCCTTTTCTCCAGACTCAAAAGCCCCAGAGCTCCCTCAGCTGCTCCTGGCAGGACTTGTGCTCCAGACCCTTCCCCAGCTCCCTCAGCTGCTCCTCACAGGACTTGTGCTCCAGACCCTTCCCCAGCTCCCTCAGCTGCTCCTCACAGGACTTGTGCTCCAGACCCTTCCCCAGCTCCATCACCCTTCTCTGGACACGCTCCAGCATCTCAACGACCTTCCTGGAGTGAGGGGCCCAGAACTGCACCCAACACTTGAGGTGCAGCCTCACCAGAGCTGAGGACAATGGGACAATCCCTTCCCTAATCTTACTGGTCAAACCAGTCCTTATACAAGCCAGGATGCCATTGGCCTTCTTGGCCACCAGTACACACTCCTGGCTCATGTTCAGCCGGCTGCCAACCAACCCCTCTAGGTCCTTCTCCTCCAAGGAGCTCTCCAGCCCCTCCACCCCAAGTCTGGGGTTCTTGCTGGTCCTGGTGGCAAGGTTTCTAGATCTGTTTTTCCGTTGAACCACCTCAATGGGATCACCCAGGCTCCAGCATCTGCTCAGGAGCAGCCCTGCCTGCCTGCCTTCACCAGCGCTTCTGCCTGCACCTCGCAGAGGAATTGCCATCATTGTCCAGAATCCCATCACAGTAGGTGCCAAACACACACTAAACAAAGAGCTTTTAATGAGTTTATTTCTCCTAACAATGCAACAATTACTAGGACAACTAATTAATGCACACTGGAGCCTACAGCAGAGCTCTATCTGCACTAATTAGGTATTTTTTAATCCATTCCTCCCCCCTCCTTCCCTGCCTTTCACCCACAAAGACAGCTCTCCCAGAGATAGCAAGCAAGGGAGTATTACAGAGGTGCTGCTGCTTTCCACTTCCTCTTGTCTGTCCCTGCTCCAAGTGATGCTCCACTACTATGGCACCACTCAGGGAAGATGTCACACAGGCAGCAACCCCTGGCTGCTGCTGGATATCTCCTTTAATTCTTCTCCTTGACCTTCAGGCAAAGCATTTGACACTGTCCAGCATGACATCAAAGTCCAGCACAGTGTCCTTGTCTCTATTTTAAAACCATCACCCCTTGTCCTGTCACAACAGGCCCTACTGAACAGCCTCTCCCCATCTTTCTTGTAGGCCCCCTTGAGGTCCTGGCAGAGCGCTAGAAGGTCTCCCTGCAGCCTCCTCTTTTCCAGGCTCAATAGCCCCAACTCTCTCAGCCTGTCCTCATAGGAAAGGTGCTCCAGCCCCTTTATCATCTTGGTGGCCTCCTCTGGACCCTCTCCAACTGCTCCATGTCCTTCTCATGTTGGGGGTTCCAGCACTGGACACAGTACTCCAGGTGAGGTCTCACAGGGCAGAGTAGAGGGGGAGAATCCCCTCCCTCGCCCTGCTGGCCACGCTCCTCTGGATGCAGCCCAGGATGCGGTTGGCTGCTGGGCCGCAAGAGCACATTGTCGGCCATGTTGAGCCTCTCATCCACCAGCACTCCCCAGTCCTTCTCCTCAGGGCTGCTCTGGAGCCACTCTCCACCCAGTCTGGAGTTGTGCCTGGGATTGCCCTGACCCAGATGTAGGACCTTGCCCTTGGCCTGGTTGAACCTCATGAGGTTGGCACGGGCCCACCGCTCCAGCCTGTCCAGGTCCCTCTGGGTGGCATCCCTCCCCTCCAGCGTGTCAACAGCACCACACAGTTTGGTGTCATCAGCGAACTGGCTGAGGGTGCACTCCATCCCACTGGCCATGTCACCTACAACATGGTGTGGGACAGCCTCAAGAGCAGCACCTGAATGTGCTGAACCCTACCCATCACCACAGAGCATGTCACACACAGTCCCAGACCTTCTCCATAAGTGTTTTTAAACACTTGCCAACTCAGTTATAATTTTAGCCAAGACCATCTCCGTCTCCTTTTCCTTCTCATTCACATTTACCCCAATTCTTTCCTTCCCAAGAGAGCCAAGATGGGTCCTTTCAGACTTTCAGACAGTCAACATCGTCTCGCTCTCCGGGACAGGCTTCTCCTGTTGCCCTCCGGTCTCAAGTGTGAGTTGACATTAAGAGCAGAGTCATCATGAATTCTGGAGGTCACTGCTATAATTCAGACAAACAGGGGAAGCCAGGCTGAGGTGTTGAATGATTTAAAACATAATCCACCCCCACCCATTCCCCACTGAAAAGTGCCACCTGTTAGTGTTTGGAGCATGAGAAAATACCCAGGAATGAGCAGAATCCCAAGACACGCAGCTCCGCTCCACCAACTGTGGTAAGGAAGAAGCTGCTAATGGCTCTTCACTTGCTCCAGAGATTATGTCATAGCTCAAATTGTATTCCCAAGGAATGGGGTTACCACATTCCCACATTCCTGAGGAACCTGCTGGATACACTCTGAAAGCTTCTCAAAGCCGAAAACAACCCGGGTAGCACAACAGTAACGGGGCCACAAGGAACGGGCAAGAAAAGCCCTGAGGGACTTCCAAGATGATGGTCTGCTCCAAGGTTTTCCCTCCCCTGGGAAGACCCCTCGTTTTTGACACCCCTTTGATGAGGAGATGGGACATGCTCACTCCAAGGATGGGTGCAACCTGAGCAGTGGCACTGTCTCCTCATCCCCAGAACATCGTTCCTGTCAATGGGCTGCACATCCAAACTGGGGGATCGGGTGCTGGAGGCCAGATGTGATGGGAGGGGTTTGGGGGTCTTGGTTGACAGCAAGTTAGCCATGAGCCAGCAGTGTGTCCAGAGAGCCAGGAGAGCCAATCATGTCCTGGGGTGCATCCAGCATGGCTTGGACAGCCAATCCAGGGAGGGGATTGTCCTGCTCTACACTGTGCTGGGGTGGCCTCACCTTGAGCACTGGGTGCAGTTTTGGACACCACAGGGCAAGAGGGACATAAAACTATTGGANGTGGTTGAACACCAGGACAGGCTCCCCAGGGAAGTGGTCAGAGCACCCAGTTGGACTGAGGTCAAGAAGCATCTGGATGATGCTCTCAGTCCCCTGATCTGACTTGGCTGATCCTGTGTAGAGCCAGGAGTTGGACTTGATGATCCTTATGGGTCCCTTCCAGCTCAGGATTCTGTGATTCCATGATTCTAAGTCCATCTGGTTGAGATGACAATGCCCAGAACCTATAAAAACCAAAGCTTTGAGCACAAGGACTTGCTTGCTCTGAACACCCACCCACAGATTGTGGTGCACAATATACAGTCCTGAGTTCATGCAGTTACTGGAGTTACAGAACCATATTCTCAGAATTATGAATTTTTGGACTCCAGGGCAAAAAAAAAAAAAAACAAAACCCTCCACATACAACCCAAAAGTTAAATGAGAGGATAATAATTTCCTTCTAAGATTCTTGTATGACTTCAGGTGTGTGGATCAGCTCCTCTGGTGCTTTTTGTAGGGGCTGGCTCACACAACATCCCCTAAAAATGCCTTTCCTCCTTGTACTGGGACAAAGAGATCCCTCCTATAATCAAAACCCATTTAACCAATTAAAACAACATTTCACAGAATCACAGAATATTAGGAGCTGGAAGAGACCTCGAAAGATTTCCCTAAACTCCAAGAGAAGATTTTACACCCTTGCAGAGGGCTGGAATGATGATGAATGTTGCCCAAGAGCTTGAAGCAAATCAAACCCATCTTTCATTTTCATTGCCTGGGGAGGACATCTCTGTGAGGTACCAGGAACTCACTGATACCACAGCTGACAAACAAGCTGGAAAAGACTTTTAATGGACTTTTATGGATATCAAAACACCTTGTACCATATTTTAGATGAACTAGACTTAGAAAAAAATATTTAAAAAAGAACACAAAAACCAAACAACTCATAAAGATCAAAAAATATTAAATACTTCACATGAAACATTTCCATAAAATCCAAAAGAAAAAGAAAGAGCTGGACAAGATGGAGGCTGATACACAAAGTCAGCACTTCTAAAATACACCCGTGATTGAACCGTGGAGACTTTTAGCTGCTGGGGAACGTCACCTGTCAACACCTGCTCCCCAGGCACACTCAGAGGGAGAGCTGATCATCACTGATGTTCCCATCCAGTAAATATTTCAAACAAAAACCAATTAACACCACTACAGACTGGAAGAACGTTGTTCCCCTGTTCTGCCTCAGAAACAAGCTTTCTAAACTCGGAGAAAGCTGGAGGAGAACTAAAAAAAAGCCCACAAACCACCTTTAGATGCTTTCCCTTTCTGCTTGGGTCTCCCCATCATACATGCATCTGTTGGAAGCGTGAAACACCTCTGAATTTCCACTCACACCTTAAAAACCTGCTCATAGGATGTTCCCTGCCTCTTCTTTCTCACTAATTCAGCTGTCATCGAGCTCACTTCAGCACCAGTCCTGAATCCCTGGTTATCTTTCACCTCCAGACCCAAAAAGCTTCTTCTCAGTGCCCCACCACCACATGAGCAGGCTGCAGGACACCCTACCAACATGTCTCCAAACCTCTCCTCAGAAACAGGTCTAGGAGCTCATGAATGCTTCATCCCTTTCCTTATCACACATCTGGGGGAGCCCTTCTTACCAGGACTGGCCCACCATGTACCACCTTGATCTACAAGGTACTTTGAACACCCACAGATACACTCACCAAGCTCTCTCCACCTTCTTTGGTGCTCCATCTACTCCCCTCTGTCCCTCTGTCATTCCCAAAACCCTTCTGTTTTCTCCCCATTTCCTTTTACTTTAACTCCTTCTGACCCTAGAGGAATAGGGACCTACAGGAACAACGCCACGCAGGAACATGCAAGACCACGGGGCAGATCCTGAGTCTGATGGACATCAGGCATTCAGTAGCCTCAGCAGACATGTCCCCTTCCAAGTGTCCACTGTGTCCCTCCTAAATCCATATCACAGAATCACACAATGTCATGAGTTCGAAGGGACCTTGAAAGACCATTTAGTCCAACCCCTCTGCCTGAGCAGGATCACCTAGATTAGGTCACACAGAAATGTGTCCAGATTGGTCTGGAATGTCTCCAGAGAAGGAGACTCCACAACCTCTCTGGGCAGCCTGTTCCAGTGATCTCTCACCCCCACAGTGAACAGGTTTCCTCCTTATATAAAGATGGAACTTTCTATGTTCCTGCTTGGAACCATTTCCCCTTGTCCTATCACTGGCCATCACTGAGAAGAGCCTGGATCCATCCTTCTGACACTCACCCTTCACATATTTATAAACATTAATGAGGTCACCCCTCAGTCTCCTCCAAGCTGAGGAGCCCCAGCTCCCTCAGTCTGTCCTCAGAAGGAAGATGTTCCACTCCATCATCTTGGTTACCCTGCACCGGGCTCTTTCAAGGAGTTCTATGCCCTCATGGCAACACCCCACATGTGCTGCCTGGATAGTGGGGTGACCTGATGTTGAACATATATGGACCAGGCACCTCACAGACAAGAGCAACAGCTCTTTGCTTTTCTAGGGTACTAATCAGTCCCATCAGGCCACTTATCCATGCCCAGCAGATTTCCAGGAAACCTTTGGAAGTGTACCCTCTGTCCATCTGTCTGAGATCAGCCAAGTACAAAAACCAGCAGGGAACATTAAGCTCTTTAGCAGAGCCAGGACCTGGACACACGTCCGCAGCTTTGTGTTTATCCGAGGTGAACGCTCGCGCTACGGCAGCAGCCAACACCAGCTACACCAACACCCAGTGATCTTCTGTGGTAGACAAGTAGAGCAATCATAGAATCATAGAATAATTAGAGTTGGAAGGGACTCCTAGAGGTCATCTAGTCCAACCTCCCTGCAAGAAGCAGGGACACCCCCAACTAGATCACGTTGCTCAGGGCCTCATCCAACCTGGCCTTGAACGTCTCCAGGGATCCAGGGGCATCCACCACCTCCCTGGGAAACCTGTTCCAGTGCTCCACAACTCTCACAGGAAAGAACTTTTTCCTAATATCCAATCTAAATCTCCCTCCCTCTATTTTAAAACCATTATATTTTACATTATAATTTATATTATATTTTAAACCCATTACATTCAGGTCAACTCACAGAAGATCCAAGGGACAGCCATGAGAAACATTCCACTGCTGTCTTTTGTTTTGACCTCCCCCCATCCATACGCCGGCAGGCTCAGCTCATGCACAGTAACCCATTGGCCATGGTATCTCATTGTCTTCCTCCACCATGGGAGGGGATTGGGATGAGTAATCTTTTGTTTCAAACCCAAACCAATCAAACCAGAACCTGAAATAGCTACAACAGCATAAAACCTGTGTCTCAAGTCTCGTTTCAACTCAGATCAGGGTCTATAGGGGAGGTCCAAAGCTTTAATGTGAGGATAAACAGATTATAACTCTACCTGCGTGAAATGTCGCTGCGCGGCGGCTCTGAAAGCGCCAACGCTCGCAGGAATGGGGCCTGGAAGCACTCCCTGACCTGCTCCAATCAAAATGAGCTGCCTTAGCAAAGACATGGGAGTTAAACCGTCTCAGTTAACGCGGTTTATGTTGACTGATGCCGATTAAGAGGTGCTCACATGAAGAGGAAGGTAATTTCTGGCGCGGGAGGGATGATGCTGGTGGATAGCCAGGAGCAGAGTGACAGCTGTAGATTCCTGGAGGTGGCAAAGCATGGTCCAAAAAGGATGCTGAGACTGGTGAGCTGAGGCTGAAGATGTGACAATGTGCTCTTGCGGCCCAGCAGCCAACCGCACCCTGGGCTGCATCCAGAGGAGCGTGGCCAGCAGGGCGAGGGAGGGGATTCTCCCCCTCTACTCTGCCCTCGGGAGACCTCACCTGGAGTACTGGGGCCAGTGCTGGAACCCCCAACATGAGAAGGACATGGAGCAGTTGGAGAGGGGCCAGAGGAGGCCACCAAGATGATAAAGGGGCTGGAGCACCTTTCCTGTGAGGACAGGCTGAGAGAGTTGGGGCTGTTGAGCCTGGAGAAGAGGAGGCTCCGGGGAGACCTTCTAGCCCTCTGCCAGTACCTCAAGGGGGCCAACAAGAAAGATGGGGAGAAGCTTCCATCCTGCATTGGAGGGGGAGACCCTCTTCACAAACCCAGGATGCCA
>VXBZ01004752.1:91782-118334 GCA_013399135.1 Heliornis fulica | reverse complement strand
AAGAATTAGATAAATATCTGGAAGGAACTGCTTTCCAAAACACACTAAGACCTTTTTGTTCCTACTACCATTGTAACCAATAACTGTTCTGAAAAAAACACATAAAATTATATGAAAAATCTTGTGGCCAAAATTTGGTGTGATACAGTTTTGGCCTGTATGTGTCATAGAGGATAGTCAGTGCTATTACATGAGACAGAAATCTTCAGCTGATGCATTGGGAATATAGTAACTTTATTAATTGTTATAAAGTCTTATTTTTCCCTCATGGGCAATTCCAAATACACATAATTTTCCGCTCTTCTTTATAATAAATCTGTCACAAAACATCTCCGTCTGAGCATGCATAATGGTTCGTTTACTTTTTAAAGAAATATTTTTATGTATGCTTTATAGAAGAAGATGTAAAACAGTATAAGCAATAATGTAATTCTATCTCTGTTGTTTTCTGCTTTGGGGCATTCAGGCAAGCCAACAACCCTGTATCTTGCTTGCACTGGCTGCAGGATATGCTAATTGTGAACCCTGAAGATCTAATGTATTAGACAGCATGTACTCAATCTGAAACCCTAACTGCATATGTGCTAATTAATTAGAATCTAAAATTATCATACTATTACTTTGCTATTTTGTATGATTTTCTGTAGAGCACAAAATCCACCATACTGAAAGTGCACAAGTATAGATGCTTTTAACTCAACATCTAAGGAAAACTGACATAAAGTTTTTTTTAAACTACAAATATCTTGGGATATTTTCCTTCTCAAAAAGATAAAAACTGCAACTTAATTTTAAGGATTCTTTCTAGAGTTTTTGGATATTGTCATTGTTAGCTGCTCTACTAATGTTAATTACATCATTACTTGATTTCCCATGGATAACAACTTGTAATTCCATCTACTTATTCTCTATAGAGGCAGAGGAACACAGTAGATTAGGAGGCTGTCAAGATGATAAAATGACATCGAATGCAAATTTGTATTTGTAATACAGCATGTAAGATTTGGAAATGCTACTTAAAACAGAAGCAGCAAACTAGCTTCAGGCACTGAATGTATGCTTCAGGCTGCAAGTGTATGAAAAAATGCTAATACATTAGAATATCTGAAGCAACAGCAACAAAAGATTCTATCTAAATTTCATTAAAAGGGAACCTGTCATTAAATCAACAGAAAGGACAAGTATCAGTGTGAAAACACCAATTTTAACTAACACCATTACTTTTGATGCAAAAGCTAACAAATGATACAAAAGGTTAAATGATTAGTCCTTATTTTTAAATTTCCAGAACAAATTTCTAAGCATTTCTGATACTTTTAATATAAAAGCCAATTTTCTGCTCATACTTATATTGATAAAACCTGACTGATATCAGTGGGATTATACAAGTATGGATTAAAAGAGAATTTGGTTTTATTATCTCAATTCCTGCAAATTGTTATACATAGCATGCGACTATTCAAGACTAATTCCTTGAGATACAAATACATTGCTGTGATAGTAGGACATTCATTAGTAACTGTAAAGCAATTTGAAACTGAACAGAGTAGATCAATGCTAGATACTGTTATTAATGACCTATGCATATGATTTTAAAGTCAACATCACCACTTTTTATTCCTAAGAAAATATAAACATTTCACCAATTTAGGTACAAAACATACTTCAATGAAAACAAAGGAATTTAATATTAAAAAGAGCAAGCTGAAATTAAGTTAGAACATCCAGGTGTTAAAAAAAATTGTTCCCTCAGAGCCATTATTTTAACAAAGTTGAAAGCATTTATTCCTTTATTAACATGACATAATTTGCACTCCTTTAAATGCTATAAAGATTTTATATGCTATCCCAATTTTTTTTCCTGTATTGAAACTAGAGAGGAGTTGTGCTCGCTAATATCCTTATAACTATGGCAATATGATTACTCTTATTTTAAGACAGTCTAAACCAGGAGAAATCTAAAAGCAGACTACTACTGGCCAGCAGCACCAGTGGCAGCAGGCCAGGCCACCTTTGCAGTCATCCAGGCTTATAATGCATTTTTCCCATATTCACACTTGATTGTACCATATATCAATAAACAGAGGTTACTCTTTGGATATATAATAAGATATGCCCAGGATGGGCCCTCTCTGTGTAGGGTCTCATTCTCCAGGGAGAACATATAGATTGCATGCTTCCACTTCATCTCGTCATCTGACTAGGAGCTATTTACCATCACTCCCACGCTTCTACTTTAATAGTTTATTTACCCTCTTTTTGCCATTTTTATTTTTACTATTGTTTTCCAGAAAACAAATGTAGCTGACACACAAGGATAGACTGATTTTTGTAAGGCTAAAATCTGTTCTGGGTTTCACATTAAAAGAAATTTCAGAGGAGCGAGATTAGAATCATCAACCTCTCCCAGGGCGTGACAAGTGTTTACTATGTTTAAATTCACCTTAATAAGGCTAGTATTTATACTGATGAAAAGCAACATGGTAATGAAGATTCTTCAAACCTCTCCAGTTTTCTTCTGGAAGTGCACTTAACAAGTCCATGAGTATTTTTAGATCACTTGCATACCCAGGGACAAACACAAGTCAAATACAATGAAATCCAATACAATACTTCAAAGGCCAAATTAGGAATTAATCCAAATTCAGTTAGCTCAAGTCAACACCTTCAGTAGTTGCTTGTAATCCACCAACATCCCCAAAACAACAGACAGTTACAAAGAAACTAGTAATATTACCTTACATACAGCTAAACTTTAACAGACCACTGTGCCATACTTGGCATGTCTTAATCTAGATTTATCAATTCTTCAGGTAGCTCTCTCAAAGAGAATTGCCTGAGTGAGGATCTGGCAATATTAAACATTCACCTTTAGCAGCAATGATTTTGATGAGTTGCTTCTCTAGAACTGAGCCCCAGCATACCATATTCTAGAGCTTTTAACATACAAGCTAAAATAAACATTTTATTTCTCAGTAACATATTTGTTAAAATCCCAGTCTGGCCCAGTATTTAAACATTTTAGAAAGTTTGAGATGATAAATGTAGGAAAACAATGTTGTCACAGTCATTCCTGCAATTAAATTTGACTTATAGCATAATCATGTCAAATTATTCTTTAAAAAAAAGTTTTCTCCACTAAAAGCCAAAAGTAGCATTCTTAAATCAAGGAACTGTATCTAAGTTCCTTGCTAATCCATTATCTATTTTAACATTGCTAAAGTCTGAACAAAAAGTCACAGTTTTAAAAAATGAGAACTAGAAATGCATAAAAATAGCTATCTTGGACTGTTTTGGAATGTGGTTTTAAAAAGAAAACTACAGTTCTGTAAGCTGCATGTTCAAAAGATATTTACATAGGAAACTGTAATAATGCTTTTAACCCTGACCTTACCAAAGATCACAGAAATAGACAGATCCAGGTGTCACAACATCAAGCTAACCTCTTCCAGAAAAAAAAAAAAATCCTAAACAAAACCAACCAAAAATCCTCAACAGCAACAAAAAACCTAATACATAAGTCTAAGCTTATTCCTCAAATGCTTTAGATTCCTTAAAAAACAAAACACAAAATGGCTCTTAAATTCTTACTAAACTGTCAGTCCACACTGCTGGCAGTTTTTACATAACAAGCTTAGCATTAGCAGATTGCATTCCTGTACAATGAGAAAGAAATAAAACAGAGAAGAAAAAATCAGAGAAAATTTTACAGCACAGTGATGAATTCTGACAACTGGCAGTGTGCAATGACTGATCCCACTCAGAGTATTAACTTCTATCAAGTATGCAGAAATCAGCCGATTTCTGGAATTCAAGTTTAATGTTGCATATGAAATTTCTATTAAGAGAAAAATCCCATGTTTTGGTAAAATGTAATCTACCTTAAAATAAGCAATACTAAAAACTACACTACATATATGAGACTGAGCATTATACTGCCATTCAGTATTTTAGTTTGTATTTAAGCCATTAAAGTGACATCTCAAGATGTACCTTCTTTAACACACAACTATAGTACAACAAAATCTTGTGACAGGAGGGTACATAAGCACATCACCAGAAGACAATGTTCACTTAGCTAATTTCCCCAGCAAAAATTCTACTTTTCTGTCTGGGAGAGCACCTCACCCAAAAACTTTCCTACTATAGCTACTTGGAAAGCAATCACAAATAGTTCTCTCTTGAACAACCTATTATTCCAAGACAAGGTCTCCTTGAACTGCAGTAATGAAATGAATGTACCTGGAAGAAAACCAAGCTATTGTTACTAGTACATGGGTAAAATTTGTTCAGTCAGTCCCAATAAATTGTTTCCAGGTATGCCTTGCTGCTTCCATCACAGTACATAAAATCATTGCCTTCAGCATCCATAGAAATGTAAATGAAAGGTGAGCATTGATAAGCAATTATGAAGCAATTTTCCTTTTTATATTTTCTACCAAACTCCTGTGAAAGCCTGAAATTTAGTTCAGAACAGATGACAGAGAATAAACAACATTTACTTCAATATACTTTGTCATACCATAAAGAAAAGATTCTGCTTACTTAAATTTAGCTAAAATTATAATCGCCTAAACCGAGCAATACATACTATATATGCAACTAGTATTACCTCTACTATTTATTATATTCTGAAGGCAGTATCTACCACAAGGTTCAGTAAAGATGGAATTGCACCTTGTATTTGGAAAACAAAATTAACTTTTTCTAAATAGGCAGTCTGAGATCCAGATCACTTAGTGAAACCTTCTACATGCGCACCAAGAAGAGTTATTGTTATCTGCAGTCTTCTGCACAGGTTGTAGGATGTTATATCACATTGATTATAAAAAAAAAATAAAAAATTAAAAGCTACTCCATCCACAAGCCCATTTTTTTCCAGATCATCACAGCTGCACTCAAGACAGCACTGACATTTTTTTCAGACATTACATAAAGTAATAGGTGCATGGTAGGGAGAAGAGCAGGCTACAAATTTTACAGAACAACCAAAATAAGTGGATTAGTTTCTGTTCCACAGTGTGACCTAGAACAGACTCAAACAAGAAAGCTTAAGAACTCCAACTCTCCATAACTATCTGATTCAACACAAAGATAATAGAAAAAATGAACACAGTACTATTAACATCAAATGGAGCAGCAGAAGGGGCTCGAATACATAACTCAGTGGTTCTCTTAATTAAAGTTCTCAAACTATTTCAGTCAGGTTATTATAATCCTGTTAGCTGTTGAAATGGCTGGTAGAAATGGCTGATTTTTCTTTATAAGCAAACTTCCACAAAGCTCTCATTTCACCTTATTTATTAGTACAAATATGTTCTTTTTACATCTCAGAGAACCAGAAAAAAAAATTTATTTTTGGTCATGTTATACATTCACCATAATCATACAACAAGTGTCCAAAAATTAATGCATCTTCTAATAGCTCTGCCTTGGCAAACCAGTATGTTTCTGCACAGTACAACAACATGAACTGGTACGTCCTTCACACACCTTTTTCCCCTTTTAGTCTAATGATCAAATTTCAGTAACCAATGAAGGAAATACAGCTCAATTAATTCCTTTACCGCATTAAGAAGTTACTCTTCCCTTGACATTCAGCCATAGCTCCTATTAATACATGTTTATCACACCAACAATAAACTCTCTTAGATATTCAGTACACAGTCTGCAGGACAGTGTGAAGATGCTTTGATAATAACTTGCCAACTCCAACACAGAAAAACTCTATGCTTCAGAAGCCATTAGTCACATGAGAGATAATTCTAAGTGGAGACAGTCATCATTACTGCTATGGACTATTTCTGTTTGCTTGTTTTAAGCAGCTTAACTGTAATCTGAGGGTCATACCAAAAACCAACAAAGAGAGGTCTTAACTTTGAATGCATTAAGAAAATGCATCCGGAAACTTTAAAGGGGGATGTGGGGGGAAAAGATACGATGGCACAAAAGTTCCAGGTGGGTGGATCTGCAGTTCTGAGATCAAATCAACAGTGCAACGTATGAACAGAACAAGGTCTTGGAGAAGCAGTGAAAATGGTTTGAGGAGGAATAAGCCACAATGGTCTACAATATGAAAAGAACACTGAACAGATTAAGATGTTCTAATGTTTTACACCCTAAAGTAATTACATCTACAAGTTTGACACTGAATTTAATGTAGTTAATACAAGCTTATCTAAAAATACACACACACCTTTTTAATCTGTGATTTTTGCTGTACTTTTGTGAATTTATTATGTCTTCTATCTAGAATATTTGGCATAGCAAAAGAATTATATGGAGGGTGAAAAACTGTTGCCTTAGATTTCTGAAATTTAAGTTTTCAGAATAAATTAAACCTAATACATTTTTTCATACTTCATAAATCCTGTGATACCCATGTCCAATTTTACAGCTACAGTTTGTATAATCTAAAGTAAAGTTATTTTTAAAACACTGAACAGAAGACTGGATTCTTTCAGCTACAAAAGAGAAGTTTCTTTGAAAGACTGCCAAAAATACTTTTATAGCTGATATGTAGCTGACACATTAACCTGCTAAATGTTTGTGGAAGTACTAATGACTAAGCAAAGGATATCAAAGACAGTGAATAAAAGAACAAACAGCTGCCAGTACTTGGCATTCCATTCTGCTATCATAGCTAATATGATTGGCAAAGGAAGTTACACCTACTTTATAATAACAATAAACTTGGCAAAAACTGCTACATGGAAGTATTCCAGCACTCAATTTCCCAAAAACTGTTGTATGATTCATTAGAAAGATCAAAATAAAATATACTACTACCATAATGGCAATAGCGCAGGGAATTATAAAAATAATGCATCCAGGTCAGCAGTCTGCTAAGATACATTATCAGTATTATTTTCACACTGCTATAACTTTTACTATCATCAAATTATGAAGCAGTTGTAAGTGTTCAATTAAATATATATCTATGTCTAATTGACTTAGTGCTGAACATTTTAGTGAAGAGTCCAATTTTAAATGGTCCGTTCTACATTATTTATGATAGGAAACATCAAAAATTTCAAGTTCACTGTCCACTAAAAAGCATGGAAATTTAAGAGCTATTTACAGCTTTGAAAAATCCCCCAAGAGGTGTTAAATTGCACAAAAAGCAAATAAAACTTGGAGTTTCAAACTTATTATTGGTCTACTAATTATTCTACTATGCTCAGTATAAAATGGAACTCTACATGTTTATGATGATATTTACAACATGTTCATTTTTATTCAGTATGTCAATCTTTATTATATCTTCGCAACAGATTTCAAATACTAACTCTGAACTGTTACGACAAAGTGATTAAAAAAACCAAACAACCCAGTTTCAAAATATATGGAATGTTGTTGCAAACCAGTTGATTACAGAATAATTATTCTGATGATAGCAACTGTCATAATAAACAAAAAAAAAGCAAAAATTTTCCTTAAATCCATATGGATTACCAAAGAGATTAAACTAGTTCTATATAGCTGGTTTAAGAGACAAAGATAATATAAGAACAAATGATAGAAAATGACCCTTTCCAAATAATACAAGGAGATCGTTTTCAGCAGGTGAATCCATACACAAGAACTTCCTCACATAAATTTTCTAAAACTTAAAAGTTTTGAAAGTACTACTTTCAAAATCTGAAAACACCAATTTAAAATGCTTTCACAAAGTTAAGAAAATAATACTTCCTTAAATCTTTCTTTGTGGAATTTATAACGCAAATGAGCACGTGGAATAACTGTCTTCAGTGGGTTTTTTTTAATGTGATTTACAATATAAATAGAATCATAAATATTTAAGTAAACAAATAAGGAAACTAAAACTCCCAGGGCAAAAAATTTGTTTCATGTACTTACTTCTCAATACCTTCCTGTTAGGAAGCAAGAATATACGGATCTGTTGCCCACAAAAGCATTATCATCCCAAAGTGCCTAATTAGCTCTTCATTAAGACCATTCAGTATTTATTCTATTTAAATGCTTGTACCATGCATGTTTACTAATGTTTAAAAATTGGTAAAATGATCACTCATATTTAAACACGAGGCACCAACAGAAGCAGGAGACAGCTTTATTCCTGGTTGAACACACTTAAGGAAATGAGCTGATCCTTCTTTTCATCCAGGAAAATGTCCACTCTCCTTCTTGGAGGTAAAGAAAAGACACCATGAAGTTACAGCAGAGGGCTTAATTTGGTGCTTCTGGAAGACTTTGAAGGTTACACTAATCACAGAATCACAAAATATTAGGAGCTGGAAGAGACCTCAAAAGATCACAGTCCAACCCCCTGCCCAAGCAGGATCATCCAGAGTAGATTACATAGGAACAATCACTTGTCTTCATGGAAGAAGTTGTCTAAGAGGAATCTGGTGCAATGCAGCGATGGAATGTCAGCAGGTCCCATCACTGACCCTGTTTTACTCCTATCTTAGCTGTACACTCCCACACGCCCCTCTCACGCCAGCTCCAGTAAAGGCTTCCACTGCTTCTCCCTGAGAAGTAGCAAACATTTTATAGACATGCATTCAAGGCCAGGTTGAATGGGGACCTGGGCAACCTTGTCTAGATCCAGGCCTGGAGGTTGGTGGCCCTGCCTGTGGCAGGGAGTTGGAACTCAAAGATCCTTGAGGTCCTTTTGAACCCAAACATTCTGTGATTCTGTGACTTACATAATATCAGTTCAGAAAAATTGCCTAAAGTTTGCTTTCCTACTAGTTTTCAGCTGCACTTAACATATCTTGCTTTCTGTCTTTGTTCCAACACCACAGCATTATAAATGTTTTAGTTAGGAAAGCACATAATTTCATGCAGCTGCTTTATAATGAGCATTTTAAAATAAAAGCCACATTCACCTGCCCCACCAACTTCTTGATCACCATCGCAAACTTGAAAAATTAGATTATTTCCTGAGATAATTTGATTAACCTTTTTTTTTTTCCTTAAAATTTGTCTTAAGCAAGCTGGTAAAGATTTTGTATCACCCACTATCAAGTTTTTATCTCTGCACTTAAGAAAGTGTTGGAAGCATTTGCTTCCAAAACATATAAACAACAACTCATTACAGGATAAAAATTATGTTCTAAATCAAAAAATTGAAAAATGGCAGAGTTCTACTAGAGAAAACAATCAATCTCTCATTACTTTAAATGACTACAAATTTACATAGTTGATGAAGTAAGGATAAGAAAAATATGCATAAAGAATTTTCAACAGATATCTGAAAAATGATCAAGTACCTTAAGTAACATTTCTTACAGAAAATATCTGCTTGTGAGACGTACAGCTTTTTGCCTGCAGGTATTAATTGGCATCTATAAAAATAAAAGGATCCAATAGACTGACAACCGAAACACCATGTACTGCAAACATAAGGAATAAGAAATAGTTCTTGCGTTTAAGAAAAGGGAAAACATGACATAGATAACTGAAGATGTGCAATGTGACCTCAACATTGTGCAAGATTACAAGCACTCTTCTACAATGGTTGAATGAAAAAGAGGTAAAAATGGGAGAAATACAACGTGGACATCCTTAGGGTAGATTATGCCAGACAAATCAAACATTGTTCTATGATATGCAATATATACAAACATGACTGAGGTATTTGATTTAATGCTGTAGAGGAAACAATTAGTGAAGCCACAAAAATGGAAATTGGTAGTACACAAATCCCAGGAAAGTAATAGGCAGTTGCGCCTGGCTATGAGTTATGCTGAAATAGGGATCACCAGGCTTCAAACAAGTTAGTGCTGGAGCTTCTCCAGAATCTGCCCTAGGACAGATCCTACAAAACACTAATGAGAGACACCACAGAACAGTGCTAATGAGATTTGCTTACAAAGAAGCTCAATGAAGAGGAAAAGCAGAAAACCTTACAGAGGAACCAAATTACTCTGAAAACTGTTCAGCTGTGAAATAGAGATGATATGACAGGCCTTAGCATGAATAACTATTCAATATTCAATGCCCAATAAGTGTGTGTATATGTATTTTTAAATAATAAAAATTATATATAAAGGTAATGGTTTATTTGCTGCAGAAAGATCTGGACATAGTAGTCCCCAATGAGACAACCTGAGATGTCTTAAAAGAGACATTTAAAAAAAAAAACAAAAACAAACAATAAACAAACACCCAAACAAAAAAGCAGCCATTTCTAATATAGACACTGAAACATTAAGTCCATTGTAAGAATCCACAACCAGAAAACCTTTTCCAGTCTGGTCACTATTTTTAGGACAAAAAAATAAAAATTTAACTGAACAGTAAAATCATGATAATGAAGAAAGTATAAAGGGATTGTAAAATAGTTCCGAATTGTATAGCTTAATAAAACAAACTACGTCAAAGATTGTATACATTAGACTATGCGTCCTCCTGCAATGAAATTACTAGCTCAGTGAGTAGAGAGCAAGGGCTGTTGTTAATCTTGACTTCAGCAAGATTTTTGACAGTTTCTCTCCTAACATTCTCAAATAATGAAGTACGGCCTACATAAATGCACAATGAATTGGACTGAAAGCCATTTGAACTGCTGGGCTCAAAGGGTTGCAATCAGCCCAGTAAATCCAGCTGGAGACCAGCCACTGGTGGTTTACCCCTGGGACTGGTGCTAAGTACAATACATCTTCATTAACGACCTAGATGACGGGACATTTGCACCCTCAGCATACTCAGAGACAATACGGAACCATGAGGAGTGTCATAGACCAGATGGTTGTGGGGGGCTTCGACAGGCTGGAGAGATGTGCCAACAGCAATCTCATGGAGTTCAATAATGGTGACTGGAAAGTGCTGCATCTGAGGAGAAATAACCCCATTCATGAAGGACAAGTTGTGTGGGAAGCAGTTTTGGAAAAACAATTCCCCCCAAAAGCCCCACCAAGACATGGAGGGCCTTTTAGACAGCAAGTCAAATGTGACACAGGAATGCACCATTGCTGGAAAGACTACTAACAACATCCTGGGGCTGCATTAGGAAGAACCCTGCCATCAGGTCAAGGGAGGTGGTTGATCCCTTCTATTCAGTGGGAAATACTGGACTGAGTCCAGTGAAGGGCCAGCTAAGATGATTATGGGATTGGCACATCTGTCATGAGTAGAGGCTGACAGAACTGGGACTGTTAAACCAGGAGAAGGTTCAGTGGTGGTCTTATCAAGATGTACAAATATGTGATGGGAGGGAGCAAGGAAGAGACAAGCTCTCCACAGTGACAAGCTGTGAGGCAACAGACACGAGCTGAAATACAGAAAATACCATTTAAACATAAGGAAAACGCTTATTTCAATGTGAGATCATTTGAAAGCTGGCACAGGTTTCCCAAAGCGGCTATGAAGACTCCAACTTTTAAGATACTAAAAATCTGACAGTCCAGATTTAAATCAGCCTGCTTTATCTGACTCTGCTTTAAAAAGGGACATTGGACTGGAGAGCCTTTCCAACCTCACATATGCTGCAATTCTGTGTAACCATCAGAATGCCTACTTGAAGGAGAATCTTGAACGAAATTAGCCAGGAAAAAAACATGACAGAATTTACAATATTATTTACTTTGGAACAGATTTTCATAAAAAGCAGAGGAGGGTAGAAAACCAATCAGATACATTTTAGATGAAACTGACAAATTTGCTTACAGGAGTACAAGACATTACTGCCTGTCCTGTGGTATCTAAAGAATGCCAGGTCTCTTCAAAGAGAAAAATAACTCACATCTGCAGCTACCATGAAATAATACATCACTGAACATGTACACTATTGGGCATTCTTTATTACAGTTTCCACAGATGTTCAAGAATCCTTCAGCAGCCCCAACTGTAGTGAATCCTGTCCTGGATTAAATGAAATATAGTCTTCAGGCAATTACAAGTTTTGCATTTTAACTACATGCTAAGTTCTGTTTCTTTAAGCAAAGTTAACCAGAAAAAACAACCCGTAATGAAGATTTCTAAAACAAAGATCAAATTGTACTTAGTCTGTGTCTCACATGACATTCTTTGATCTTTACAGAGAATGACAGGATCTCAGCCTGACAAAGCCTCCAGCAGCCAAATTACTTATATGTGCTCATATTAAATTAATACTTCATATTAAGTAACTGTGATGGGGACCATTAAAGTACCTAGGGCCTTACCTTTTTTTTTACCTTAGCTAACATACCTTGAGAAGAAGTGAAAATGTTAATGACTTCTACCAGCTTGAAAGACACCCAAATCAACCAATTCCCCCCCAAACACAAAATTATTAAAATGCCTAAACCATCACTGTCCAAAATTTCTATTAGAATTGTCTGCATTTAGTATGGTTTATGTAAATAAAGGAAACAGTCTGAACAAATAAGTAAGAGCTAAAAGATGTTAATTTTAAAACCTAAACCTGCCAAAGCTGAATTGTTCAGAGCAGGCTATGTCACCCTCTCCTTCTTGACCTTTAAGTCCCAAGATAAAAGACAGACTTTGTGTATACAGTTAACTATTTTACTCCAAAGCATCTTCAGTGCCCAACCAAACACGGCATATCCCATAATGCCTGAGAAACTGATTTCATGGTAACAAGCAATAAAACATGCTACTAGATAAACATTCAAAAATCACATCAATTGAAGTATTTTCTATTCTTAGCAGATTACCAAATTGTATCTAGTGTATGACTGTAAAACAGGATGTATCATATAATTTATTACACAGAATAATAAACACTAGTCATTATTAAACATTTTTCATGTCAAGAAAAATTTCCACATACTGCAATTCAAAATTGTATTTCTAAGTGAAATACATTCAAACACAGTAGCCTATGGAGCTATCCTGCCTTCTCATTTGACAATTTTACACTCTTATCACTAAATTTCCTCTCTTGTAAACAGCAGCTGTCCACAAAACATACAAAACTGCATTGTAATTACTTCAAAAAGGCAGTATTTTCTTATATAACTTAAACATTTAACCCATGTTGGCATTTAACATATGCTCTTTGTTGGCTTTTAGAAGACACCTTGCTTCAACACTGTATACAGACCACTACAAAGTTAAGCAAGATTTTGAAGTTTCTACTTCATCCCAGTGCCCTCCTAGCAAGCTTTTACTGTCCCCCGATCTTAGAAAATGAAACCCACTGTACAAAAAAAATCCCCCTTCCCAATCCTCATAACACAGATTCTATTCAATCTGATCCATAAACTAGAAGTAACCAAACATCATCTACTGCGGCATCTCCATGCTTACTGTATCTTAATTAAAAACTGGTAAAACACTTCCAAAAATGCTCAAGTATCTACCACAATGTGTGTTTCCAAGGAGCATAAATGGATAATTGAATAAATGGAATAAATGGACTCCACTGCAAGTCAGAGGAGAGAATAAAAAGAAAAAAAAGGGAAAAAAAAAAGAAAGAAAAAAAAATGGACAATAAGGAAAAAGAGCTATATTCCACTGCTAAAAAGCCACGGGACAACTATATTGCACTTGAACTGATACCACCTGAAACATCTTTTTTTTGACTGCTAACATTTAAAAACTGCCAGTTTGTGTGTCCAGAAATCTCTCATTTCTGTAACAAATCTTTGTAGCCATATTTTCAATCCTTAAAAGAAGGAAGCAACTTAACTTTTAAGATTAAATGTTTTTTTTTCACTAGAAATAGTTTGTCAGTGTCCAGTGTGAATGAAAATTTTCAAATCTACGTGCCTGAATTGCCTACAGTAGGTATTAAATAATGTTCAACAGTAGTAGATAGCTCCAACTTCTACTGTTATTGATTAGAGATAAAATGTTGAATGTCCACTGTGAAAGCAAGTTACTCAGTTGCACTGCACTGCATGTTTCTTCCTTCTGTGTGAACACTTAACCAGAAGAGAACACACAATCTTTCAAGAGAAGCTCCAGTTCTCATGGAAGGTAAAACCAACACTATTCTTTGCTGCAGCTGAAATTTGCTCTATCAATCTCCTATTTGCCAGCAGGATAGAGGATTTAAAGAACCCGGATCACAAAATCTGATTTTCATTTACACAGATTCAGGTTTTTCCAGCTTCACTGTTGAAGCATTGGATCATAGGGGCATAAGAACATAATTTTATATCTAATACACACCCATAAATTCCTAATACAGCTTCAGATGCTTTCTCCAATCTACAGAGACCTGAAAGGTCTGTGAATCTGAATCCCTTTTTACTTATTCAAAGAATTGAAACCTACAAGACCAATTAAACTCCATTTCAATAATTATCTGTGACATCAGCTAACTACAAGCAGAATTAAAGCTGAAAAACCCATTGCTTCTTTAAGAAGGTTCAGAATTCATATTCTGGCAAACACACAACACTAAACCCACAGCATGTCTTTAAGTAGACCTGTGGGCTCACTACTCTTCATGTTTTAATATTCAGTGCAAAGTTAAGAGAGATATACAATCCTAGGCTCACTTCAGTTCCTTCTGCACTGCAAGTATATGAATAAGCTACTTCTTACCATACATTCTCTGTACTTTTGATCCTTAAGACAAAAGTACTTAAAACCAAAAGACATTAACTGTAATGCACTTAATCATTTTGATCTGTAATGTGGCCCTCATAGAAGACAGAATATTAGACAGCTTTCCTGCATGCATTAACAGGTAATACCTTTTTATTTTTATTTTTTTTAAATCAGGACATGAAAAATATTGGGTTTGGAAAAATGGAAGAAATAAGATTTACCCTGACTGGTATGCAATGCTCTCAAATAATATGTAATTTTATTGCTTTTGAAAATTTAGTTAAGAAACAAAATTGATAAAATGCAAGTAAAAACTGCATGCCACTGTCACAGTTTTTTACTGAATTACCAGTAACACCCACACTGAGAAAGATTGGTGTTGAAAAATTACTGCCTGCTAAAATGGATTTAGTACAAACCAGAACGCGTAGTATAAAAGAAAATTGATCACTACTTACAGAGTGCTATAAATGAACACAGTGCTTTACAGATAAACATTAACAGGGTTCCTTCCCCTTAAGAGCGTATAATTGAACTCAAATGGGATACTCTGAATGACAATTAAGGTTTCTGAAAATGAGCAGAGGCATTGTTATTACAAAGATGAATACAGAAAGAAACAACAGAGACTTGCATACTCCCTGCTTGATTTCCTGCAAAAGCTGTAATTCAGGCGCTGCTATTGTTCTGATGGCTGTATGGATTTGTTCAAAGGAATGATTACATACCTGTAATTTAAAAGATGGCAATTGACTATTAGAACTATCAGATTTGATATTGCTTTTATTAATACAGAACACTTAAAGAAAAGATAAGAATTCTATAATTGATGTGGTTCACTGCTTAAAGTATGGCATTATTTTTCAACTCAGGACAAATGAACATAGTGATAGCACACATTTTGTTCAGCTTCTGGTTGTGGTGGAAGAGACTGAAAGCTGTTGACATAGGCAAGGCAAGCAATACAGATGAGATGACAAATGGCCACCAGCTGTGTAGAGCACAACATAAATGCAATAGGCAGAAACCAGAAGGGAAACAATTAGAGATAAGTGACATGAAGTAGGAAGCTGAAGAAGTCTTTGTCAAAAGGCAGACTTAGTATAGTTCTCTCAATGGTTCTGAGACAACTCATAGATTAATTCACAGAGTGAAACTGCATGTGAAAGTTTAACAGTAACTCATAATAGGAGAGCTGGGGATATTCCTGTGTCACTGGCAGCACCACAACATTATCAAGTCAAGAGTCAGGTGAGCAAGGTCATAGACACTCTAAAAGACAAGACAGGAACATTTTGATGCAGATGCTACAGTTGAAAAACCACACCAGATACTTTTTATAGCTTTAGTCACTTAAAGCTACTCCCTATTCCAGCATCTACTTAGAAAGCATCTGAGCAAAAACAATAGAGATGATCAGAGACTTTCCAATGAATTATGTAAAATGGGACAAATGAAAAAAATTATTGAAGAGTAGGTACTAGACTGGGGAGAAAAAAAAAACCTTTAAGGAAGTAAATAGACTGTTGTTAATATGCATGACCACACTTAAAGAAAACTCCAAAAATACTGTAAGATGAGAGAAAACATGTAAAGCGTAGGTAAATGTAGAGCCATCAAATCAACAAATCAGCCCTGAGCAAGTAGTCAGGTTGCTTCAGAAATACTTGTATAAATGCTGGCTTGGGGTTGATTTGAGGTTTGATGGTTTGTGTTTGTGTTTTGGTTTGGGTTTTTTTTTGACAAACAGGAATACCACTTGCAATAATTAAGAAAAGAAATACTTAAAAATCAACACAGAATATCACTTCTTTTCTTGTCAAATCAATTTAAGTTACAAGTTAATGTTTATGTACCCACTGAGATGAGCCATGTATGAGCTGAAATTTTTTCAGTTAATAACCATACAGCATTCTTAACCACATATTAAAATGTTGAGTTTCAAATGTTATTCTTTGTCACAAAGGAAAAAAACGCACCCTATTTTTAAACGTCCTCATTTCTATATCTACAAGATCTGAGAAAAGGTGTCCACCCACATATAACAATGTCACAGCATACAAAAACAATCAGGCCACTGAAAAGGAACAGAACACTTCTGTTGATATCATCCAAAAAATCTGCAGTGTTGCCACTTACGACACAGAAGGCAAGAATAAAGGTGAAAATTATGCATTCATTTATAAAATCTAGTTAATATACATGGTTTTTAATTGTTTACAGAATTTCATAAGAAATTAACTTCTCCAATTTTTCCCCCAATATCAAAAAGTATGATTTTTGGTGGGGGTTTTTTTTGGGGGTGTTGAGTTTTTAGTTTGGGGTTTTTTGCCAAAAATGGGGAATATATATGTATGACAAGAAAGAACAAAGAATGATCAACAGCTATCTTAGAGTTAAAACACAACTAGGATTCCATATTTCATCTGTCAGAAAAAAGGAACATCTGAAAGGGGTAGCAAGGGACAAACACAAACCCGTGAGATCAGACAGCTGTTTTTACAGTGCTCCTTCATAAGCATTTATTCTGTTAGTGATAGCTCATCTGTTTGCAAATAGGAATTCAATACCATGAGATGCACAGTTAACTACAGAAATGGGCAAAATAGAGTATAGCATGAATAAATCTATATTATTGAAACATAAGACTGTAATAGTAATCCTCTCAACTTCCGCAACACCGTAACACTCAGGAAAGCATCTAAACATCAAATATCATTATGGCTGTTGCTTTAAGCTTTTTCATTTAAAGTAGATCCTGAAATAATATAAAACTCAACGAAAAGTTGGAGTGCTATTTTAATAGGATTTTCAGTAACAGAGATTATACATAATACAAAGTAGGCCTTACAAGAAGAAGGGTCTTAGAGCTGCCTCTATATCAAAACTATTACGCATTTACTTGAAAGGGGAAAACACTTTTTTTGGTCAATGATTCCCAATTGTTTAATCTCACCATAGAATTTCAACCATAACCTGAAATAATCCAGTGGCAGGCTGGTAGAAACTTAACCATTTGGGGAATAAAAGCTAGCTAATGCACAACAGCATTGAAAACACTGCTGACATTAGCAATGTTTTTATAGCCTATTGCACTTTCTTTTTTGCATAGAAAACTTGAAATGTGAGCAAGTTTTCACAGAGTTACAGTGAATGATGAACAGAACGCAATACTTTCGCTGAAACAAATCAATGAGACAAAGAAGAGCACTGAAATTAACCAGTGAGAGCAATAGATCTATATTTAGAGGGATGTGCACTGAAAATATCATTTCCTTATGCTATTTAAACATGTAATAAAAACTAAACGTTTTAGCTTCATTCACAGAATCTGTTCACAAAATGTTACCTCAATTGAACCTAAATCTCTCAATTGTAGCAGATGCAAAATTAGTGAAAACTCATCCTTTACTTATTACAGGACTGCCCTCATGCTCATAAATACTGGCTTCAAGTGACAGTTATATTATGCAGAATTCTCAGTTGTAAGAATCGTGATAGAAGACTCACTGTTTTTATTGGGTAATAAAATGCAAGTCACTCTGGTGGAACCTTTAGGAGAAATTTCTTTAATATGTCATTAACACTACCTCATAAACTCAATTGTTGATTTGAAAAGGGCATGAGAAAAAATTCACACGTTTCCTACTGGACAATTCAGACCCAAGAATGCAGGAATAAGGCTGGCAGTAGTAAATTCCAATTCAACCTTTTTAGCCTAAGAAACCTCAGAAAATAAACTGAAAGGTGGGAATTACACAAGCTATAGTAATTTTATCAGGTATTTTAACACTTAGTAACATCAATGGGAGAAAATTATGATTGTTTCTAAACCTGAGAGCATACAACAGAAGAAACCTCATATCAGTTTATTAATATTACACTGTGAGATTATGCAAACAGGAATAAGCAGACTGTAATGACAGTCTAAGATAGTGAAGAAAAGCTGGAATCCAAACAGCCTCCTGCAAAGCTTAGATCAACTTCACTATCTTTTCCAATCGTATCATGCACAAAACACCACTTGCAAGACAAAGTGGTAGCTGGAGATCTTTTGCATCTTCCAGGTAAGCTCCTGGGACATTGGGAATGCACAATGAAGTATATTTCTAAATTCATTGGAATCATGAGAGACTGAACCACACCTCCAAAAGTAGAGCTCTGAAAACAATTCAGTGCTCCTATGAATTTCAACTGCAATGTTACTTAACACAAGTTCTCACACTCTGACATTTTGAATATGATATATGAATACGAATGTATAACGTATCCATTTCAATTCAAGAACCATTTTCTCGGTATAAAATTTCTCCTTTAAAATAGCACACAAATCATACATATCTATGTTTCATTAGAAGTAATTAATTATAAATATTAAATCAATGCAAAGCATTTCAATCTCTGGACAATGGATTTATTTTGGTTTCTGAGATTCAAATATCAATTTTCTGAATGGAATATAGATTGTTATTTTATCCCCAAAACATATTGGTCATACATGCTACATGGAAAAAAAAGAGAAATGTAGAAAAATTATAATTTTTAAGCTGCTATCTCAATACCAAAACCACTGTACAGGGGAGGCTTCACAAAGAAAAGGAATTTCTAGAAGTAATGTCATATTCAGCTTTGGTCTAATGCTGAGTTTTGCTGTACTAGCTGGACTATTGATAACACTATCTATAGGGCTATATGTTTTCAACACCAACAGTATCTTTTTCTATTTGAACTTCACATTCTGCTATTGTAACAAGATTTTCCAATAACGTACTTGCCAGTGCACATTGTGTCATTATCCTATACATGGTTATAATACTCTTAGATCTGCAAATACACTTGTTTCCCTCACTGACTATAATTCTTTCCTCCTTTTTTTTTTTTTTACTTTTTCTCAGCAAGTTTTCAAGTTTTTTTAAAAGATAACTGCTAAAATAAAATAGGCTATGTACTGTTCTTAAGTTTTAAATGAAATCAAAGCAAACTCTCAATAGCTTGCATAGCCAAATTAAAAACCACTTCAGAACAGTTATTTTTAACATTTTTATATACATGCAGTCAGACACAGGAACATGAAAAAAACAATACCTTTCATGTATGTACATACACAAAAAGGGAGCCAGAACTGCCATTTGCACTTCTAACTTTCAATTTCTAGGCCTCTCTTACTGAATATTAGTCTACTCAGTATCTTGAGTTTGATATGTCATTTATTATGAGAATTTACCTGTTTTACACTGGTTGTGAATCGTTAAAGCAGAGTCTGTTTCCCTGCTAACACGTACCTCATAGTTTGTACTGTGGATATTTTGGCATACTATGTGATGGCCATAGCTTAATGATTTTAAATCACAGACTTTTTGCCTTCCTCATAACAAAGTGTATTGCAAACATATTTCATGCACACGGGTATATGTGTGTTAATCTGGAAGCCTTCCTCCATTTCTCAATACTGAGTTGAATACATGGAAAAAATACCCTACAAATAGCTACACAATTTCTGAAAACAAACATAAAATAAACAGTTTTAAGGTGATGGAGACAACATCCCATTCAACGTATATCTTTAGATTTTTATTGCCCAGTTCCCACCATTTTGCAAGTCTTGCCACTAATACAGCTGGCTGCAGTAACTTAAAATATTTTTCCATCTTACAATTAAGAAACTATTAAATATCAGGACATGTTAATAACTCTCATTACCACACTAAAATCATTATTGTCACCACACAGTATAATGTAATGCTGGATTAATATAGTGGAAAATTGCTAATCATATAATAACATTTCAATGTTTTTACTACATTAGCAAAACTGATTAAGAATAAAGTGCAAACAATAAATAAGACGCAATTTTACAAGCCAGGAGAAAATTACAAGCAAAATGACAGCACTGAGAATGATGCTGTACCAAATAATATAAATATCAATTATGTTATGCTTCTGGCTAGAATTTAAAATACTTCAGAGCTACTGATAAACAGCACTTTTGGAAATCCGATCTCCTCTTTATGTCTTAAATAAAACTAAAAATTGTTATGGTCTTTTCTAATTGAATGGAATTTGCAACCAAATGGGAATTATTTTAAATGTTGTAAGCTATTTACAATGTTAACTTCTGTTAAATTGCACACATTTTTAAGCACTATGTTATAGTTAGAAAGCTAGCAGATAATTTCGAGTTTTGGATAGAAAATAACTATATAATTTTAATAACTTGCTGTAGCATATTTAGATATTACATTTTTACTTAGTATGCATAAAATGGAAAATACCGACAGGATCGAATTTCTATTAACATCCAAGTAGTTTTTTTCTGAGGACTTTCAAGAGTCCACAAACATTACTTTCAATTTAAAAAATCCCTCTTGTAGCATGGAAGTTCATAAAAGCATGATGAAATGTGAGATTACAGAAAGAATACAAAAGCCTATCCCTTTTATTAGGATTCATTTTGCATAGTCTTAAAAATTGGAAATATTTAAATTGATTCATTAGTTATTTAACTATGCTAAACAGTGCATATCACTTCAAAGCCAGTTAACAGCATATATTCAGACGCTTCTGTAATTTATAAATATATAGATATATTCTGATATAAAGAATGCAAAGCAACTTTTACTAATACTAGCAGGTCTACTCAAAATCAGTTTACAGGCTTGCAAAATGAATTTGATCTGAATTAAGTGTAATTAATCTGACTTAAGTATAAACATAAATAACAAATATTTACAGATATTGCAGATTGCCACTTTAGACTTTTATTCATTTAAGTAAAGATGCTTTTAAAGTATTGAAAAAACTAAAACATTGCAAAAGGTTTGCTTTTCTAACTTGCAGACAATACTAAGTTCGCAAACGTACAACTTTTATATTCCTTTACTTACAGTTAAATTACAGAACTAATTAGGTATGTTTTCATTTACAATACTATACCATACTTCACTATCCACCCCAGTCTTGGGGTCCAGACAAGTTTTTAGCACTCAGTTACCATAAGAGGTTAACTCAAGTTTCACAGAGTGCTGATATCCACTGTGTATTGCTCCTCTTTATTAAGGAACCCTCTTTTCTCACTTGGTTTTAAACTAAGGAAGAAAGTGAATCTTTAATGCAGTAGGTTGGGAATTTTTAAATTCCATTTAAGACTTCTCTGTCTCTAAGTACTGTCTCCCAGAAACCAAGGCATAGGGCAGAAAGGTATCTTTATTTCACAAGACCTGTGAGGGAATGAACTCATAATGAAAATGCATTTCTTTGTGAGAAACAAGACATAAGCACACCCAGGTCCATCTCTCTCTCTCTGATGCAGATTACCTAACTAGGGTGTTAAGATTGGCAAGCACATTCTGAACACAGGTTTTCTGTACCCCAGAGATTACAGTATTCCTGAGATTGACTATTGCTTATATGCGTATCATCTTCTTACTTTGTCAAGTTTGGTTCAGTTAATAAAGGCTTTTCAAACCTTTAAGCCTTTCATTGGAAGGAAAGAGTATTTGCTGACAAAGGTACAGCCCAAGAGTCACAAAATATCAGTGAAACTTCATATTATGACAGAGTTAAAGAAAAAGCTATACTTTCTCCCTCAAATCTAGAGAAATAACAGTGTTTTTATAGTCTATGTTTTATACTGATAGAAAACCCTGAGAAATATATAGGGAGGAGTAACGGGAAAACAATTCTCTGAAGAATCAAACCCTGTATTTTTTAGTTCCTAGTTCCCAACTTTGAAGTTCCATTCTTGTAATGCCTAAGCTAACAAGATTGAAATACATAAAAAGCTACCAAAAAAAAGCCTTAAAAGGGCTTTTGAGCTAAGCCTAACTTAAAATTTCATTGCTTTTAAAAGATGATATTTAAAATTTTATGTTCCAGTTCAACTTCACAATGAGATATTTAAATACTCATCTATTCTGCATTGCAGTTTCACCACCATGCTGATTCAATCTTATTTTAGGAAAAAAACTAATGCCCCAAAACTGAAAAAACTTGCTCTCACATTTATGATGTTCTTACTAGCAGAAGTATAGCACCTGCTGACTAGGACTGAAAGACTAGAATAACAAATTCAAATCTGTAACTGACCAAGTTGACTCATATTTTGGCATGGGTTTTACAGTTAACAGGTTTTTATCTGAATTACCATTGGAAAAAAATATAATTTTTCGGGGTGAAGAATAGAGGTGATGCTTCCTGAAATTCACAGGAATGAGGGAAAAACTAATAGCAGGTCTGTGACAACTCCTTTATTCTTACAACACTTTTAAATTATTTTTTTCTCAGATAAAACCAACCAATTAGAGTACTGACATAATAAAATTCTTTGCGTCCTGAAAAAATAATTTTCCTTTTTTATTATATTGGTCCCAGTGGATATTTAAGAGTTTCTGCAGATGCTGACTTGCTGTAATTGAAAAGCAATGCCTCAAATACCATATAATCTCAAAAATATCACTGCTTTTAAATTAGAGATTTAATAGATCCCTAAATTATTTTGTTATAAAGTAGACTGTTTTCAACTTACACACAGAAAATATGACAAAACCCGATCCAATTCTGAACAGGCATTAAAGGAGTGAGATTACCAGCAAAAGCAAAGGTATCCTAGCCTAAGCGTCACCTTAATTGCATGGTGTCTAGGTGATGCACCACATACCACGTGGAAGATCAACCACAGATGAGAAACTGTTACAATACCTAGACACAACAACACACTAGACTGAGGACAGCAAGTAGGTCCATATGGAAAATCCATTACATGTGTTCTCAAGATGTTTTATTGTATTTCCTATTAAAGAAAAAGCAAGCTTTCAAAGTGATAACAACAGATGTTAATAAAAATATGCAACTCAAAGACTAAAAAAGGCCATAGACAAAGTAGGTAAAATACAACTGCCTGACAGCATTCTAATAAAGATGCTCCACTTCCCCAGGAATGACTGTTTTACCTTCTAGCCTAACCATAGAGCTAAATATTTCTAAAGGTCCCCAAAAATCTCTTCTTTTCCCCTCAGTTGTCTTTCACTGTCAGATGTTTACTGTTTACATTACTTCACACTTAAATACACTCTATTGAGATGTGTAAATTAGAGTTCATATATACAAATTATTTTCTTCCATCTCCAATTTTGACTATTTCTTTCCAGAATTTGCAGCTATCATTTTTAATACCCCCATTTCAGAAAAGGACAGCCATTGCAAAGGAGTCTGCTAAAGGAGACACAGTCCCAGAGGCAGTCCACTCAGCTTTGATATTTAGTACTATACTCTAGAGCTGGTTTCAGAATGTAACAGAGAGCAACTGTAGTTTACAACTGAAGCTTTCAGCTCAATCTTTGGTTGCCATATTCTGGACAAGACAGCTTTATTATTACTACAATCGTTAGGAAATAAACAAGCATGCAAGTCTCAAAGGTAAGATCTGTGTATCTGTCAGAATAACAGCACAGACTTGTAGTAGATAAAAAAATGCAACTTTTAAAAGCTCGCTTTTCTAGGCTGAAGAGCACAAGCTGCACATCACAATTTTTGTAAACACAGTATTTTAAGCACTAGCTTCTAGAAAAGGTTTCATCTTTCCATTGCTATCACTTCAACACTAAGTTCCATCCCCATATATTGCTTTTGATTTATGTTCAGATTTTTCAGTCTTTTAGATGATGCTCCCTGCACTGACTTAAAGGAAGCATACAATTATTTCATGTCTGCATACTGGCAACTTTGATAACCCCCTGGGGTTTCATGCAAATTCTAACTACCATGCAGGAAAAAAACAGGTCTGAAAGACTCCATACAAGACAGCTCATGCAACAAAGCTGTCACTTCCCATAAAACACAGTTACCCAACTTAGTTTGGTATCACTGCTACTACTGACAGTAGCAACAGCATTTGAAACCCTGAGCTGTTAGCCAAATAAATAATGAACATGATTGTGAAAAGGCTGTCTCCATCTCTTTTATTGCTCCTCTGATGACACCCCTAATATTAGCTAATTAAAACGCATCCAAAGTCATCCTAATGGAAGGGCCGAGTGAAATAAATCCACGACAATGGCAGAAGATGGGCATCTTTTGGAATTCTCCTCCAATCTGTTTCTGAAACAAATTTCTCATAAGTGAAGAGCAATCACAAGTGCTTTTCTTCTTCCTTTTCTTCACATTTAAACTGTAGTTTGTAATTGTATGCTACCAAAAAATGGCACTGCTGGTCTCTTAGTGATGCCCATACCTACAATTCAAACATGATCATGCAGGACAGGCTGGACCCTGTGTCCTACCACAACTATCCCAAACATACCCCAAAACCTAAGCAATAAAGCAACAGTTTGGGAATTAATCAAAAGGTAATCCTTCCATACAGACTGTGGGTCATGACAGTTGGGAGAGACACCTGAGAAATTCTGTATTAATGAAATACAAAGTACTGTCCAAAGAGCCATCAGCAGTCAGACTGTTAAAGGAAAAGGAAAGCTCACTGTATATGACATCCTACCACTGCACTCCGAGTCCCTCCGTAGAAAGAGGAGGGATATTTCTACTTTCCTGACAACCTGGAGCAGCTCCCTTGAAGAAAAGAATGCTCTCAAGTTCAGCATGGGGAAAATAGAAGTAAAAGCTACAAGAAAGCTGGAGAACAAGGGAAGACTATCTGTGCCTGAGAGGTACAGTGAGTATGTATTAAAGACAGAAAATCCAAAGCAAACATGTGTGGATATCTGGGAGTGAAGAGGAAATTGCACAGTTTGTCTAGTGTCAGAAGCCGTTTGAAGTTCCCAGACTAGCAAGCAAAACCATTTAAAAATCTGTATAAAGAATGGAACAGGGTGTGATTTGTTTTTAAATTTTATCTAATCTGCCTCAACCATGTAATTTTAAATCATAGCTTTAGAAATGGGAACATTTGGGGTTGTCCTCAGGCTTGGAAAAAAAGGCAAGGAAGGGGATTGTGGAAAGCGGAAGAGATAATTTCTTGTTAAGCCAGGCACACCATAAAGAGAAGTCCAACCTAGTGGTCTGACAGCCGTTCAGAGCATGAGTTAGAAACAAAGTTTTTGCGTCTTGGTTGAACAGAAGACTTTTATTTATTTTTTTTTTAGTCAAAACCCTGCTTGCAGTTGCCTAAAAGCATCCTGAAAACTAGACACTTCTCGCGATGCTAGTAAAATGAGAAAAATCTGATGAGAACACAGGTCAGATGTTGGCCTGGGTCAGATGTTGGTCTAATTCTCCCCTTCCTTCTACACCTTCCAGAAAAGATAAAAAAAGATAATACTTATCTTGATAGAACTAAAAAAAAAAAAATAAATTTGTTCATCAGTATATTTAAAAGAATAGTTGGTAAAAATGAGAAGATCTAAAAGACAAGCCATAAACCCAAACTGCCATCTCACTCCATCATGCTGCAATTAAAAAATAATTAGCTGATATGTGTTCTTGGTTGCTTGACTTGGAACACAATTACTATGCTACAATTTTTTTAATACTGTGCTATGCCTTACTCATTTTATAAGTGAAGCTGCTTTGGAAGTTAATTATTAATCTTTAAATTGATTCTAAGATTTAACTTGCCCACAATATTTAACAAAAGGAAAACTGGATGTCAAGGCTGTGCTGCATCCAGCTTCTTTTACTTGTAAAAAATATTACATCTATTGACATTGGGGGTCTCCTAGGACAGGTTGCTGCATATGAACAGGTCACAGTTACCTTATAAGTATATTAGTTATGAGGATCTTTACATCTTCAAACTGTATGTCAGAGTTAAATAAAACACCATCAAAAATGTATCCTAGATAGAAGCTCACTTTTTTTTTATCTACATATATATTCTGTATGTGTACAGTTCAGTTTTTAAAACAGAAACCCACTTTATTTTTAGCAGGGCAGCTTTGAGTCATCTAGTCTAAAATTCTAGCACAGTTAGATTGTCACAGAAAAATCACACTTGGTCTACTTCACAGCAGTATTCCCAGCATAAAGCTCAAATTTACATTATGTATGTAAATTTAAAAACTGTCATTGGTACAGCTTTTTAAATCATGTTAGTACTCTGGGGGGGGGGGGGGGAAATGAGCTAA
>VXBZ01004752.1:59356-91696 GCA_013399135.1 Heliornis fulica | reverse complement strand
TCCATCCATACCAGAAACAGGGAAGCAGAAGGAGAAAATTTTCCTTTTATTCCTGCCACATTGCCCTTATTTTGTGACCCACCAGTTGTGGCTCATGCCAGATCATGGTCTGGACCCTGGAGCACACTTAGTGGAAAAACAAGGCATGGATTTTCATACAGGGCTACTGCAAAGGATTTGAGAAGTACGTTTATATTCATCAATAGTGATGGCAAAGCTCAGTAAAAGGGTCCCATACAGCCTTGTAAATAAATAAATAAATATAGGTAAATAAATAAATAAATTGCATTAAGAGGGTGCTGAAGAAACAAAGTAACTAAAGGTATTCGAAACTAACGATTTGAGAATAACTCTTTTGCCTTTGGTAGATATGCTTTTCCTCACTTTCATACATTAAGCCTCCCCCAAAGAGTGAGTCCCCACTTCCTTTGGCTCTCTAGAACTAGTTTCTTCTGAAAATGGAAGAGGATGGAAAGCTGTCGTTTCTGAGATGCAGCTTTCAGTGGTTTGACTGCAAAACACTACAAAGACCTGACCACTATTGGTATATAACATTGGACAAAAGAATATGCAATAAAATTTTTAAACAATTTTTAAAAACAGATTTTTATATAAAGCACATAACTGTTTAAAAAATGTTACTTATGCTATAATAATTCAGTTTAGTGTTAAAGTGGAATTGTAAAATAAGTATGTTCCTCCAGTACTAACTTCTTTGCATTTTGAATTTACAATTACAATTCAATACAGTTTGGAAAACAGTATTTGAAAAAAACTTCATAGTGGCTTAAATAGGTAATCCCTAAACATCAAGATTTAGTTAATCAGATGCATTACCATTTTCTCTCATTCATAAAAAAAAAAGGGGTTGTGTGGTGAAATGCAGCAGTATTCAGCAACTCTTCACAGCAGTATTAAAAGGTAATACATACCAAGATATCTGCATTTAACATGTGACAACCATAAGCAAAATTAATTTGGGAATCCAAATTCTTCAATTACTATAATTTAATATGCTGAATTTTAGACTACCTCACAATTACCTTAGCTGTATGCATAAACTGAAGATGCAATAACCTCTCACAAGGCAGGGGAGGGGCCCTTACAATCATAGCTGGACACCACTGATAATGATCCAGACAGATTTCTGTAATGTTCATCCTGTAAAGAAGGACACCTGATTGTTTGGGCTCTCATCTAGGCGTTGAGCTCTGGCTCATAAGCGGGAATATATTCCCTTTGGAGAATTCGGTGGTGTTTAACTAGCGGACTGCAGATCCCTTTCCCAGGAAAACTTGCCCTCACAGCAGGAATGATTCAGATGCTCTTGATGTATTTACTGGGCTACTGCACCTGACAGCCTGGTAAATTAAAATCAGACACATCTAGTGTAGTCTCAGCTTGTACAGAAAATATTAAAAATACTTGAAAAATTAATAACAATAATATTAAACATCTATATCAACAAGCTTCCTTCTTTGTTTAATAATAATCTCTTGCAGATTATGGAAATCTACAGTCATGAAGAACTTCCTCCACATAAAATGCATGAAAAAGCCAGAAAATCCCAGCTCATCTCATCATCCAAGCAAGCTCTGGAAAGTTTACTTTAGAAGTAATCCTTTTATGTTTATTTTGTTTGTGAACTAGAAATATGAGTTCACTGTGATTGCAGAATGTATTTTTAAAAGACAAAGTAACCAGCTTAATTTATCCTATAGCATATTTGTATTCCGCTTTTCAAATACATCTCAATGCACTAATGGTACCATTGACAGAACAAGAGTAAATAATTCTCTTGAATTGGTCTATTTTTTTTGTCAGACTGAAGACACAGTGTAATTGATTTAGTCATTTCATTTTACTACAATATCTAAATTTAATTCTTAAATAGACTAGCATGTAATAGAAAGCATATGTTATGCAAAAACTATGCAATACTACAAGGTCCTTACCTCACTTCTAAAGATGTCTTAGTAAATCACAGTGGTCTTCTCATTAGAAACAAGGGAACTATAAAACTGTATGCGCAGAAACAAACAAGTTTACTTAAGTATTTCATTTTCATGGGCAAATCTATAGTGATTTCACAGAATCACAGAATGATAGGGGTTGGAAGGGTCCTCTGGAGATCATCTAGTCCAAAACTCACTGCCTAACCAGGATCACCTAGAGCAGGCTGCACAGAACAGCATTCAGAATCGTCTTGAATGTCTCCAGAGAAGGAGACTCCACAACCTGTCTGGGCAGCCTGTTCCAGTGCTCCATCACCCTCACCATGAAAAAGTTCCTCCCCATCTTTAGGTAGAACTTCCTGTATTCAAGTTTATGCCCACTGTCTCTTGTTCTGCCACTGGGCACCACTGAAAAAAAGACAGATCCCATCCTCTTGACACCCACTTCTCAAATATTTATAAGTATTGATAAGATCCCCTCTCAGTTTTCTCTCAGCTAAAAAGTCCCAAGTCCCTCAGCCTCTAATCATAAGAGAGATGTTCTAGTCCCCCGATGGTTTTTGTAGCCTTTTTTTGAACCCTCTCCAGTAGCTCCCTGTCCTTCTTGAACTGGGGAGCCCAGAACTGCATACAGAATTGAAAATGAGGCCTCACGAGTAAGAGTACAGAGTACAGGGGGAGGAGAATCACTCCCTACCTGCTGGACACACTTCTCTTGATACACCTCAGCTTTCTTTTTGTGGAAACAAAATATGCAAAAGTACACAAAACATAGTTCAGTTATTCAGTAGCTAGGGAAAGTATGCAGAATCAAGCTATTATGCATACAGGACCCTTCTTTCACTCACAGGTGAAAAACATCTTGGAGTTAAAAGCAGAACACAGCACAGGATTTGAACTAAATACAAACCCATCAACTTAAAGTGCTTTACTAGGTAAAACATAACAAGAAACTAAGTGGAGCTGCTGCATATGTGTTTGTACTTTACCAAATTCAGAGTATACAAGAGGCATAGTTTTTCTTTATGTTCCCATTACTGTTCTGAACAGAACCCCAGCAATATGTGGTAAACATTCTGGTAAATATTCTCCTACAGTTCTTGTTCAAGTTGCTAACAGGCCAAATGCATATGATTGTGAAGCATGAATAATTAACCTGTGAAACTTAACAAATGTAATGAGTTCAAATTTTAGAAAGTTCTTTTAAAAAAAAAGACTAGACATATATATCAATTATAAGAATACCTACAGGCCAAGTCTAATAGGCCAGGGTGCAAGTCAACTACCGATGGACTAGTCACGGGGTAAGACTTCCTTAGGGCGAATGGAGTAGCACAGAACTCTAGTCACTGCCAAGGACAGTGACACACAGTCTGCTGATGTGAATGGTATCACAATCCTACATGTTCCTTTGAAATCATGGTCAAGGTCCCTTAAAAAATAATTTCAAAAAAGCAACACTACTGTATTTCCTGATGAATCAATCAAATTGCCCATCCTTATCCTTCACTTAAAATACTAGGTAAACTCCTGCATTCAATTTCTACTGTAATAAATCACTATTTCTGTCATCATACACATAAGAAAGGGAAAGGTATACTAATTTACTATAAGGCTACAATGCAAGTCAGCAGCAAAGTCAAATTCAGAACTCAAAAGTACAAAATCAGACATACACGCACTTAGATTGAGCACAACTTATTGAAAGAGAGATAAAGAATGGTTTTAGGCAACAAACCTGTGAATATATCTAATAAATGTACAATATAGTTATAATAATACATTTCAACTTTCTGAGGAAAGCACTAGGTCTCTAGGAATAACATATTATAAAACAGAGTTCTTAGCTAACAGCAAGATTTTTCAGTGTCCTTGTTCAGGAAGAAAAAACAAATGTACACTTTCAAGAGGAACTACTCTAGATGTGCAAGAAACCCCTGTAACTTGGCATTTCAGATTTCCAGGGCAATTAACTCCCCACTGTATCACATCACTTAACATTAATTAATTGCTAAAGATGTAGTTATGTAACTTACTGAACTGCTAAGGATAAAGCAGCTCCCGAGCTCCCAAGACTTGAGTGGCATGCCAAATTAATCAGTGAAGCACAGGGATTTACCCTCTCTTCTGAGATTGCCAAATCAAGCAGTCATTCTCCTTCAGTGTCAACTAATGGGAACAAGTCAAGTAAATGTCAGTCAACTATTAGTGTGCCATCAGCCCACTGCTCCAAGGACAGCCTCACAGAGTGAAAAGTTTTGAAAATTCCCATCATCATTCCAAGTACAAAAAGGTTGCAGAGTTCAAAGCATGACAACCTTGTAACCATGACCCCTAAATGTGGCTGATGCTTCAGCTATTTACATCTTCAGGATAAGTCCCAGCCTGCACCAATTGCTGTGTTAGCTAGAAAAATCTTTATTTTCAGGGTAAGCATAAATTAGGGAATGTACTAATTAATCTCACTCTTGTATACAGCATGGTTTACAAGTTAGAGGTGTCTTTGGCTCAAAACCAAAAAACAGTGGACACCACTCAGCTGCACATTAGGTTAGGGACAAAATCCCCCCTTGCTTTTGGAAAAACTGTCAATTTTTTTACAGCTCCCAAACATTGTGCTAACATAACTGAACAGGCACAGAAACAGGAGGTTGGACTACACTCCCTGGAAGAGTCAACTGCTACCATTTATACAGAGCTTTCTGATTCCATGTGGGAGACTGATGTTTGATGACTCTAGAATATGGAAACAGTTTTTAAGCATTTAAATAAATTACAATTTTGGATGGATGAACAGCCTGCATATGCATTCTGAAGCTCCCTCAAACACACTGATGAGGAGAGTTTCAAGGTTCTATCTGAATGGATTTAGGGGGAATGTAATTGTGCAACTCTTCTTACTGTTTTGCTACAGTGAACTGGGATATATTTCAAAGACATTCTTCCCACAATCCTATTGAAGTTGCTGGCCAGGGATAAGACCTGAAGAAATAAGTGGATGTGGTTCTGATCCATCAAGCAGGCAAGCCCATGTGACCAGCAGCCAGTCACTCAACTCCATGCCAAAGTGATGCACATATGGACACTTGTCTTGCAATGCTTAACAGTTACCATCTGTCTCATAACAAAGTCTGTTGTAGACTGTTGACGGTGTAACTGAAACTGCTGCATTTTCAAGAGGACAAACTTAGGGACCTTGCATTGCAGAATTTGAAAAAAAATGCCATAGGCTCTTTGAAGGCTTCATGTTCTGACCATCCTGGTATTTGCTGAAACCATATTCCCAAGCCTCTGAATATACAGAGGGAGTTGTATACAGTCGCACTATGCAACCAGGACTGATGTGCATAAAAGAGCTTCACTATAAGTAACCTTGAAAAGTTAGGTCCTCCAGCACACTGCTGCATCATTTACTTTGAACATCTGATAGATAATGACAGAAACAGTGCATGGGCTTTCTCTCACAAGCTCCAAAAATCGTGGTAAGTACCCAGCTTTGTACCCTGGGGGAAATTTGCTTAGAATTTTGCAGAGTTTGCCATAATGCTAAAGTAGGTTTGCTGCTTTTTTTTTGGAACTGTTCCAGGTAGGTATGAATGGGTTTTTAAATTGATCTTAGGTACAGCACAGTTAAAGGTCTAGTGATCTTCTCTAAGGCTTTAAAAAAAATATCTAGTCGGTTCTCAAATATTGCAGAATTTTTCTGTTACCTGTACCAATCAGCTTAGGCATTACACCCGTTTCCCAAGCTGTATGTTGTAATTCTGAAGAGGAAAGGCTGCCCGATCTGTCAGAAGCATGGACACATGACTGTGTTGTTTGACACAGACTAATTTGGAAATGAACATGAACAACAGAGTGCCCTTGAGAGAACTTGGGAAATAGATGTTCCTGGCAAGTGACACTGTACACCTTGACACTATCAATGGGACATTGTCTTGAAATAGTGGGAATAGCCACTGTTTTATTTCCAGAGAGAAAAACTTAAATGACTATTTTTGTCAACACTGAGGCATGTTGTTGTATTCCTCCATCAAGTGCAAGTCTCACTCAATAGAACTGGCCACAGCACTGGAAATAGATGCTTAAGAGATTCAGTTTACAGATTAGTAGCATACAAACTTCAGCAAGGTTTAAATATGCAAAGTTTAGCTGTAAGTCCTAACTCTTTCTCTGTTTTATCTTTTATATTGAACAGGCTCAAGAAGCAGGTACGTGCACTTGCAGAAGTGCACAGGGTGCTGGCATTGTTGCCAAAAGGAGACCACACTGGTGGTACACCAGCAAGGCATGACAGAAACTTGTGGGAGCTGGTGTAGAAGGAAACATATGCCTCAGAATTTTTTTCTGGCAGCAAAGGCGAGGCTATTCCTCTATGTTTATTAAACCATACCAAGAGAAAATGGTTTGGAGTTTTCTTATACTTTTTGTTGAAACCTACATCAAACTATTGAAAATATTGGAAACAGGCTTTTTGGACCCAGCAAACATATCTGAACAGGGGGATGTAATGAAGCTGCTTAGAGAATATCAAGCATAAGGCCAAAACTAAGTCTAAGAAATTTAAGATTCCAACCCAAATGGTTCAGAAAACAGAGCCTACCTCTCTGAAAAAAATTACTTATTTCCTTTGGGTCAAAAGGAAGATACACAGAATCATAAACATAAATAAACGTAAGACAGTGATAGATACTGCAAAGTTGCATCAGCCTTCAAAAATTAGGAGCATGCTTGTGGTGACCTCACTGATAACCACTCCATTACCTCTCCCCTACCTACACATACTCCATATATTTGGAGGTCCACTTCTAAGGCTAAGATTTCTTCTTGTTATGCCTCAGTCTGATTGTGTAGAAGTAATCCAGAAATTTTCAGAAGTGAGAAAAGCACTGAATTCATTAAAGTTATATGCCCATTTATATAGAATGATAGAAATTTAGTGACTTCCTCTCACTTTTCTGAACACTGAAGAGCTAATATATCATGAACTTTGTAGATTACATAGAAGTAATGCTTCCAAGGGGAAGTAGTCCAAGGGGACTACTCTGCAAATATGTACAATCCTAATTTTAAAAGCATGGAACTAGTTACAATAAGTTAGTTATATGTTTATAAGATCACAAGTTACATTCCTTTAAAAATGCAGTTCTGCCTGAAAGTATTTTTCATTGATAAATTTGTAATTTTACAGACTATTTTGGAGTTAAGCATGACATGACCCATACGCTTAATAAAAAGGCAAATTTTGGTTAATTACATAACAAATAGTAAAAGACAACTAAGCCTTCAGCACATATTACTTTTTGTAGACAAGCTCGAATATGTTCATTTTTCAAAATTCAATTCTCAAACTTGTCAGTTTATTAGAATGCTAAAAAGCAAGCTCACTTTAGATTAACGGATCAAGTTAAACATCAGGGAAGAATAAGAATTATGTTTAAGTTACAAGCCCTTGAAATACAGGCTGATACAGGGAAAGAGTCGTACTGCCCTGACATACAGAAGATAGTGGAACATAAACGCTTAATGTAATTTAGCATCATATTACTCTTAGTGTTGACCTTCATTTAAAAGTAATTCCAATAAACACATTATTAAAAATAAATAACCTCATACTCTTAATTTATAATCAAGCTCCTTTAAAGAACCTAGCAGTATGTAGTCTTTTTATAAAAATGTTGCACAGCCACAGAAAACCAAAAGCTTATAATTAGATAGCAAGAGGTAGTGCAGGGGAAAAAAAAAAAAAGAAAAAAAGGGGAGTTGCAACAAATTTCTGAGGTCTGTATTATAAAAGCACTAATGTGAAGTCCCATGAGTATCTATATGAAAGATTCTCAGGAACTGTAAGTTAGATTTTTCCCCCTCATCTACCAGTCGTACAAATTCAACTTGAAATGTGTCAAGCTACATTCTTTCATATTCACATGGCATCACTAGTAATTAATTGTGTAATGAGAATTTTTCTGAGGATAAATGATAGAATATAGCTAATTGCTAAGTTAGAGCCACACTAATAGCAGAATCATTAGAATGAAAATGAGCTATTAACAAATGGAGCATAAACCAAAGACACCTGTTCTAACAATGATGAATGTGGCATTCTTTATATTCACTTCCAGAAAAGCAAGAATGAAAGTGTGCTGTTTGTCACAAAGGTTCCATTTTCTAAAAAACAGATTGTAAAATTCTGTCAGGTTAGACTTGAAATCCAGAACTTGAGTTAGAAAGATAAAATTTCAAAGACTACTTTTTGCAGTTCTAATGTCAGAACTCCAAAGTCAAAACAAAGGCTGATAAAAATCATGCAAATATGGCCTGGTCAGCAACACTTGCCTTGTCTGCAAGATATCTCTTTTAGATACTTTAAAGTCATGAGCCCTAATAAAGATTCAGAATTTTTTTTTTTCCTTTCCAGATCAATGTCTGTTGCTAGACAAGCACAGTCTTAATTAAAATTACAGAAGGAAGCTGAGAAGTAGTAAAATACTGTCTTCACAAATATGAATTTAGTTTGTTGGCAGAACTCTAAAACAATACATTATTTATGAACTGCATTCAGCTACATGTATGCATATTTTATAGTTTTAATATAATGGATCATATCATTTGCAGGGATTGCAAGAGCTCAGATTAAAGCAAGATGTCACATATTATATTAGATATAAAGCCAAAATTTAATGAGACAAGTAAAGGTCAGAGCAGCACACTAGTTTCAACATGATGCCCCCACACTGTTCTTAAGCATGCATCATATCTTCAACCTTAAACATAAAGCAAAACTAGAAGTTCACATGAAAGAATAATTCCATTGATGTATATGTTTTTTCCAAACAGGAAAGTTAAACTGTAGTTTCTATTCTGGAAATGAAATTATTGTAATTCAGTTCATCAACTCTAGTCCTCATTTTCCTAAGTATAATCAAGCAATTTTCAGTGAATGATGCCTGATTAATTAAAGCTTGATCCAGCAAAGTTATTAACACTCCCTACTGGTGGCTTAAGAAAAAAAAATAATTATCCCAACAACTGTGTCTAATAGTAACATGGGATCGAGTCTGGCTGGAGGCCTGTAACTAGTGGGGTCACTCAGGGCTCGGTGCTGGAACCAGTACTGTTCAGTGTATTCATCGATGACCTGGATGAGGGAATAGAGTGCACAGTCAGCAAGTTTGCTGATGACACAAAGCTGGGAGGGATGGTGACACCCCAGAAGGTTGTGCTGCCATTCAACAGGATTTAGACAGGTTGGAGAGCTGGGCAGGGAGAAATGGAATGAGATTTAACAAGGGCAAGGGTAGGGTACTGCATCTGGGGAGGAACAGCCCCAGGTACCAGTATAGGTTGGGGACTGGCCTGTTGGGGAGCGGTGCAGGTGAGAGGGACCTGGGGGTCCTGGTGGACAGCAGGATGACCATGAGCCAGCAGTGTGACCTCGTGGCCAGGAAGGCCAATGGCATCCCTGGTTGTATCAGAAATGGGGTGGCTAGTAGGTCAAGAGAGGTCCTTCTCCCCTTCTACTCTGCTCTGGTGAGACCACACCTGGAATATTGTGTCCAGTTCTGGGCCCCTCAGTTCCAGAAGGGCATAGAACTCCTTGAAAGAGTCCAGCACAGGGCCACCAAGATGCTGAAGGGAGTGGAACATCTTCCTTATCAGGACAGGCTGAGGGAGCTGGGTCTCTTCAGCTTGGAGAAAAGGAGACCAAAGGGTGATCTCATTAATGTCTATATGTAGACATATGTAGTAATATGTAAAGGGTGAGTGTCAGGAGGATGGATCCAGGCTCTTCTCAGTGTTGGCCAGTGATAGGACAAGGAGCAATGGGTCCAAGCTGAGCATTGAAAGTTCCATGTGAACATAAGGAAGAACTTTTTCACCATGAGGGTGACAGAGCACTGGAACAGGCTGCCCAGAGAGGTTGTGGAGTCTCCTTCTCTGGAGACATTCAAGACCAATCTGGACGTGTTCCTGTGTGATCTAATCTAGGTGATCCTGCTCAGGGAGGGGTTTGGACTAGATGATCTTTCAAGGTCCCTTCCAACTCCTAATGTTCTGTGATTCAGTGAAGTACATTACCTATCTTTTTACCGATAATCTGGATTCCACCTGTTTTCTGTACTGTACTCCACTCAGGAATACCATTTATCATGATCCCTCTTCCCCTCTCCTACTCCTTATGGTTTGTCTCTGTTTTTCCACTCAGTACTAAAGTCTTAAATGGAAAATATTTATACAAATAAGACTTTTCCTTATGGCCTTAGAAATACTCAATCTGTTCTAGTCAGCCATCTTTTCTCTTTCACGTGAACACATTTGTACCCAAGAAAGATGAGAAAAAAAGGAAAAGCAGATTGGTAAAGAACAAACAAGAAGGGGACAGTGAAGAAGGATTATTTACTATCCTCTCAAGCAGTTTTGTCTTTTCCCTCATGCTTTTCTGTCTCCACTTTCTTCAATTTTTCTGCTATTTTTCAATGGAATTTTTCAACTATTCCATACCTAATACAAATCAGTATTTCCAATACAGAATTTGATGGTAATTTAAACTCATGAAGGAATGACTAAAATATATTCTCATTTATTTTCATTTTCATGCCTATTACTGTAATTTCTGGAATACATCAATCATTTCTCTCTGCTCCCCCACTCATAACATGAGTCAGGTCAAGCCAAAACAATTTTTACCTCCTCATTCTTTTCAAGATGAGTGTATGTTTAAAGAACTTCAATATCCCAGAGAACTTGATATATCACTAGCTTCAGTACTGCTCTTCATTGCTTTTATATTGCTCTTGGCACTTCCTTTCACCATTTTCAGGTGTTGTTTTTTAAAAAATATTAAAATACTTATTAAAAAACATATACAATACACTTTAAAAAAGTAATAGTGTGATATTTCCAGGTTTCTGCCCTTTGTCATTCATCTTCCATTCTCTCAATTTTTAATCCAGTTTTCTGTGTTTCTCTTGCAATAGCATAGTTTTTCATTTGCTCTCTTCCTTCTACAGAGCTTTCCCTCTAATGTACAGCTTGATTCTGCTTCTGCATTTCATTTTGCAAGTGTCTTCTCCATCACAGATTAGAAGCATTTCCTAAAAGAAGTCCTTTATGTTGTCCCTGATAAATCCATTTTCTTTTTTTTACCCTGTTGAGTTACCTTGTCCTCATAATGCCCATTTTGTGCAGCTAACGTTCAGCTTTTTGATTCTCACAACACTACAACCATCACTCACTCCTGCAGTGTGCCACACACTATAGTCCTGCTCTACTGAAGATAATATTGAAAAAAATATCAAGATTCCCTTTAGTACCTTACCTGACAAATTCTTGATTTAAGGCTATGCTTCAGATCTTTCCTTTCTGTTAACAAACAAGGAAAGAAAGAATCTAATTCCACTCCTCACAGCTTGACTGAAATCAGAGTTAATTTTTTCCAAATACCTAACATCTTCATGTCCATTGTAGTTGATGCTGTTTTTAATTTTAGTTACAAACCCCATGACTTAAGCTTCATTTTCTTCCCTGTTTTCTTCATAATTCAGAGCTTCTTCCTATTGCCTCTTTCTGTGATTACCATTTCAAGTTTCTCACACATGATAAATACAATTTTTCTAAGACTTTTCCTTTTTTTTTTTTTTTTCCTTAAAGAAGATGGCTTACCCTTTTTAGGAACACTTGCATATGCTTTCCTGAGTAGGTCTCACTTTCTTTACAAATACAAAAATATAAAATATATGGGAATGTGTAGCAGAAGTGATGATCACCATGTACCATGTAAACAAATATATGACAGTTTTGTTTTCCCTTTTTAAATATATCATATGATCTAAGTTTCCCCACCCATTTCACCTTCAGGATTTTAGTTTCAACATAGTTGAAAAAAAAAAATCATTTGCTTTTCTGATCCGTAAAGCCACAGACTATTTTAAACAAGCAATTAAATGACCCTACTTATGAGTTGCTTCTTAAATTCTTCTCTTTTATTTTTGAAACCAATAATTTTATTTGTTGTTTTCCAGTTTCCCTACTACACTACTTAATAATACACTCTTCCTGCTCAGAAATGAACTTTTAGAAAAGCTGTTGCTTTTTTCCAGAGGCCATTTGTTCATTTCCAACTATTTTACTCAGAGAGTTGTGTTCCATTGCAGTCAGTCAGGCTTCCAAAGATACCTTCCTTTAACATGCCATTATATTTAAGTTATGCAGACTTAAGGTTATTTACTTACACACTTATTCTCTTCAATATGCCAATGAATATCACTGCAAATGTTCTTCCAGAATTTCTAGTTGATTTTTTGGTTTACATTTAAAGTAGGTTTTTCTATCCTCACACTTGTTGGTTTGTTTTTTTGTTTTTTTTTTCTTCTGCTAAAGCTTACAGAATAACAGCTTCTTTCAAGATTTCCAGAATTCTCTTCTCTCCTCTCTCACCCTCCTATCCCTCTTTTTAAAGCCTCTTAGTGATGTTATGTTATTCATGCACAACTGTTTGAAGTTTCAATCTTATTTGAAACAAAAAATAGGAGATGACAACCCTTCTGGAGACAAATGCAACTCCAGATGGCAACTGGAGCTGAATGAGGCTCTCAACTCAGAGCCAAGGTAAAGGAAAAAGTTCACTGACAAAACCCAATCAGCAGGGTTTTACAGACTGACTTAGAAACACCTAAATTCAATTGATTTAAATGTCATCCTTTTCACTGAAAATAATTTCTGTGTACTTCACAGCATAATTATTTAATAATACCTGGACAGATATATTAAGAGACAGTTAAGTATGAGACAGTTTACTAAACCTTTAGCTGATATCAGAGGTCACTTCAAGGAGAGATAGAAATAAAATCCTGGACTCTTGGAACACTTCAAAGTTTAGAAACTGTGTCTACCATATGCATTTGCTTCTAATTTTCCTCAATTTAGATGTCAGAAGCAGAATTTCATGCCTGTGAACTAATATACAAATGCAGAATTCCTTCCAAAAAGTTGATCTCTAATCAGCTGTCATTAAAGGGACACCACCTCTACACCATCCCCAGAGGTGAAACAGTCAGAGTGACACAGATTGATTCCAATAATTTATGAAGAGTAGGTGTTTTAAAGTATCAGAAATAGAAGAAAAAATGCCTTGACCATATAGTAAAACCAAAACACCCCCCAAAAGCTCTGAGAGCTGTCTATTTAAAAATCCATAACCATTTCAGAATTATAAAGTTATATGCAATAACACACATACAAATCAGATTACTCTTCATTAAGAATATTTTTCAAGACATTTCAGATTACAGAAAATTAAAACCTCAGTCAAGAAGCAGCAACTATTTTGCACAGAGCAGCTACTATTACCATTAACAAATTCTTTCTTTTTATTGGAGGGGACAACCTTTGTTAAATTATACCTAAATTTCTTCCAAATGTGCACTTAATGCTATCTGGCAGTAAGCTTTAATTACATAGGAAGTCTTGAAGTTAATAAGCCTGGATCATTAACAAAAAGATTATAAATACATCTAGAAGTATACACACAGGTATATACTAAAGAATATTGTGATAAGAGGCATACTCTAATTATAGGAAAGCTAATATACTTTAAACCAAATTACATCATTACTGCACACCAATAACTAAAAAAATTCTCCTTGTCTTTTACATTTTAATCTTTTGCAACAAAATTTCAAGTTCTTACAGGATGTGGTTAGAATCACAAGGAACCTCTGCAGGTCTCTTGTCAACCTACCGTGTGATTTTGTTCTCATCACTGGAAAACTCCTAGCTGCTCCTAGGGACCTCATCCCTGCCTCTTACCCTTCCACCCATACACCTTTGACTAAACCCTGGCTCAAGGCTCAATCTTCCTTGAAACTTCTTCCTTCCACTCCTAGGTAACACTGTAGCTATAACTATACAAGTTATAACTATACAATCATGTAAAAATATACAGGCATAGTCCCAGCAACAGGATCACAAGCAACCACACAGCAGTGCTCACCACACACACACACAGACAATACAGAGTATCAAGATGATTCAACTTCAATTATCAATAATTCTTTAAGAACAACAAACCTGGGCCACTTTAACGGAATTTTGAGTAGAACCACCAGCATGATATTCTACTTTGAACTTTTTCACAAGTTCTTCAAATCTGTTTAAAAAAAAAAAAAAAGTGAAGAAAAATGTTAAATGCTACTTTGTTTCCCTCTCCCCTAAAAAAAAGAAGACATGAAGATTAGAAGTAGATTGCATCACGTTATTTGAAAATAAAAAATTAAAATATAGTAGTTGATACACATGGTGCAAGCTGGCAACATCTACTTAGATTTTGCCCAAATTACAATGGCAAACATGACATCAACTTGAATTCCTCACCTCTAAAGTTGCAACTGAAGTAAATAACAAAAAATCCCATTATGTGAAGCATAAACTTGATTGCAATGAACTGTTACGCTGATAAAATATATGCCTGAAGAAAGATTATATAAGTGAAGGTGGTCACATACTTAGTCCGCCTCATTAAAGCCAGAAACAGAATGTAAAATTAAGTGAAAAGGTTGAAATCTGGTGTCTATTTAAAAATTAACTTGACCCAAACAACAGTGCTATGTTTTAAGTTCTCATATGAAATAGTACACCATAGACAGGTGAAGAATTTTACTAGTATGTGAGAAAAACTGATAACAGAAAAGGCAAGTGTCTCCAGATGAGCTTTCAAATCCTTCAAGTCATACTACTATGAAAATAGCATTCCCTGGTAACATTCAGCAGTACCTTAATAGATTTGAACATTAAAGCAAATATTTAAAATTTTAACAGAACTACCTACCCTCATATTTCAGATCAAACTTTAGGGTTAAGACCCAGATAAAGTCTTATAAGACACTCTTGTTTTCTAGGATATATTCTGCATCTCTGATCACAGCCCAGCACTGCTTAATAATCAACCTCTGCCTAGTCACAGGGAAGTAGAAAAGGGAAAAGGGAAGTGTCACATAAAGGGGAACTAGAATGAGGGACTTGTGCGCAGCCTCCTGGCAGCCTCCACAAGGACTGCGTCATCCCTTGTAAACTCTAAGCATGCTTCAAAATGAGTAGATCAAACTGCAGGATTAACAACCTCAGAAGACACTGGTCTTAGGAGGAAGCACTCCTGCAGGCAAACGAAAAAGTTTACTGTAATATCTGTGTGCACATTTGAGGCTCAAGATGACCTCAAGGTCAACCCTAATTAAAAGCAAAGATTTTCCCTTAAGGCTTATTAATTTTAGATGCTTACCTTTAACTGGCTTGCCCAGTTAGAGGTATTTAAATGTATTTTATTGTATTCACCTTTAGGTTCTTTTACAGTAACACATCTTTTATTTCAGAAGCAGTGAAAAATGAATGCTATCTGCCAACTCTATCCTTCCTCTGCACCTCACACCACCAATCTCCTTATAGTACATGAACAACGGCTTTGGGGATAGATTTGTCTAATAATGAATTGTTTAAAAGCTTTTGATTTTCAATACCACATTACTAATAAAATAATTTTGATTTCCTCAGTACTTTCCATTTAAAATATTTGAATAATGAGCTACTCACCCAAGCAAACTACCGATGGGCAGACAATTAGAAAGAACTAAGAACTAAATTACTACATATGCTTTTCAGAGTTATCCACACTACTAATTATCCACCAATTCTGTGTCAAGCAGTTGAAACCTCAAATGATGGCAAGTAGCAGAGTGGGAAAAAAATAACAAAACCCAACAGGTCTCCTAACAATTGCTTCTCAAGCAAAGACATACAAACGGTCATGAACCAATTAAGTATTCTGACAATATTTTTACTTGAATTTAATTGACATTTTTCCTTTTCAAAAAATTTGACCATGTACTGCTCAAATCACAAGGTTACTTCTGTATTTTTGGATATTTACAAGCATCCCAATTGATACTTTTATTCCTTTGACTAGAAACATCTAATGTTTTCATGTCCATTTAATTTAATGGAACGTTAAACCTCATAACCTTAGTATATTGTAGTTAATCACCTATATCAGCAGCTCTAAATCTACATGAGTAGGTATTTAAATACTTGTTTTATTGTTTGAATTAATATAATATATGGTATCTGAATTCAGGAAAAAAAATGGGAGTCAGCCTTATTTTAACAATATTGCCAGTATTGTTAAAATTTCAAGGTGACACTATGTAATCTAAGAAATAATCTGAACAAATTTAGTTACCTAATAGAGTAAGACAATGGTAACTCTTTCAGTATTTCAGACCAAACACTAAAGACCTATCTCTTCTTCAAATTAGTAAGTTTAACACCTCTTAATATGTAATAGAACAAGAGTTCATACAAATGCAAGAAAAGTAATTTTTGTTGTTTTCATGAAACTTCAAAAGAATTATATAAATTATGGTGGTTTAACCCAGGAAAGCCTGATAACCAAGTTGTATCAAGAATGACCTCAAAATTAGCAACTCCTATACCTTTTTATCTTAACATGAACAGTTAGATGGACATTTTTCAAAATGTCAGCAGATAGCAGATGCACCATGAGAACACTGACTTTGTCACTGTCTACTACATGTCTGGCCTGCAGAGTGAAGACTGTCATTCCAGCAGGCCTCAGAAACATGCTATTTGCCCTTATAAAATTCTCCGTTTAGGGAAGGAAGTTTGACTGTAGAAACTGCTCTGAGGCCCAGGAATGCTAAATAGAGGAACTGTGTGTGCTTCAGGACTAAACTGTTATCACACTTAGGATAATTCAAGAAAATTAGAACCTTATGAGCCAGATTGAATAATATTTTTATTTAACTTTCTGCAATTGTTGATTTTTCTGAGTATTTTTAAGGTTGTACCATATCTGAGAACTGTGACCCTTCTGCTGACCTAGAAACACACCATTATCTTAAATAACAGAATAATAAATCCCGCAATCAGCGCCATATAGAGGGGTCCCAACTTTTGGTGCCATGAATTTTTTCACCACATTACAACATATTTTAACAGAAACAAGTTTGCATTTGCAGCAGCATATGTTTTTAGCTGTGATACTGCTGATCAACTCCAGCACTGACCAAGGAGGTTATGCTAATGTTTTGCTCTATTACTCTAAAGACAACAGCACTTCTGTCAGTTATTTTTTCTCCTCTTTTTCAAAAACCATTCATAACCTGCGAATCACTACCCTTTTTCTCTGTGTCCTCTTACCACACTATGTTTAAATCTTACACTGCTTCTCATAGCACCTCTTAAAAAGCACAATTTCCGGTACTATACAGATAAATGCACTCATCTTAGTAGCTAATCCCTTCAGACAGCTGCATAGATCAGCTGTGTGGGCTATCCCTGTAACCAGCTCGCCTCTCTCCAGGCCCCTCTCTAGACCCCTTCTCAGCCATTTCAAGGAGAAACCACGTCTCTACATTTTTAAGGCCCCACAAAGCACAATCACACCAAACATACCATCTTTCATTTGGTACATTTAGATTTACAGCACCCTCCAGGCACAAAGCAGTCAACAGAGTACCTTTTCTTTCACTAACCCTTGATATCACCCAATGTCCCATTCCCAGAATTTTCTATGAATATTAGCAAATTTAGCTTCACCATAATGTCTCAAAACCAGTCATGAGCACGGCTGTATGATTTCCTGAGGTTATTCTCCAGCCTAATTATTGGCAATCCTCTCCTGGATCAATACCCATCTCGGGTAACTTGCTTTATACACAAAATCTGAGGCTTTTTTTCAGCTGGGACTATCTTCTTTTCTATGTTACACAGCAACAAATACAGTCATGTTTGGCTCACAGTGGTTTCAGAACCAAACTGACAACAAAAATAAGCAAATAAAACATTGCCTACAACTCAAAGCACACAACGTAAAGCAGCAGTAAGGAAAATTAAAGCAATTCAAGTAATTTTGTTAAGGTTTTGGACACAATTTTATATATATATTATATATATATACTCGGACAACAAAAACTCTTTAAAAAAAGAGTAAAATTGCAACACAATGCTAACATTTACCTGTCTTACAGAGAGTGAGTACCAGGGAAAAAACACCTCTGATGCCTAAGTTCAGAAGCTACTTATCTGCAAGAAGTAGAGAAGAGTAATCTCTTATTTTTCAGCAGGGTATGCTGACCTGGATATCTGTTGACATATCTGCTTATTATCCAAGATGTACTCAATAGCTTACATCGGTAGAGAGCTACACTTAAAAAAAAAAAAAAATAAAGGCTGCCAAAACCAGCTAGGAAGGAGAGAAAAATAATTTCTGCCCTTTTTGCTTTTGTATGCCAGATAAAGATAACCTCAATGTAAGACAAAAATCTGGTTATTTTGCATAATAATAACACTACAATATTTCCAGTGGATTGTACAGTTTTGGTTGGTGTTATAAAAATCTTCAAAAAATACTAAGATGAAAACCTCTTAAAATAATCAATAAAAGGTTGTAAGTTGCATGTGTTAGTAACTTTTTCCTTGGAGGTAAGGTGGGGCTGGGGTGACAGCCTTTTTTGATACCTCTAGAGAAAAAGGCAGACTAGATTTGATATGTTTTCAAGCTATTGGATGAATTTTAATTAGATTTTAATTAAAAATCATAGTTCATGGTGATTCTGACACCTTTCCCAGATATTTATTTTAGTTGGAATTAGTCATATTAAAACATGGCAATAGCTTAAATGTTCAGCTGTGAGAACCAGGCTAATACATGGACAGCTAGATGTTTGATCCTTTCTAATTGCATTTTCTTAAAATCTACTTAAACCTTCAAATTGAGTAACCTGTGTCAGAATGTCTATGAAATCACTACATAAATTAAACTTAAAAAAAAAACACAATAAGTGAGAGTGAGCATCATATTATACTATTATACAAACTGTTTTAACACTAAAAGCTCAGTAAATTTGCAAAGAAGTAACATATATTATTTCTATTTTTAAAGAAAAATCTCAAGGAATAAATGAGCACAAACTACTAAATTAATGCCAAACCTGCATCCTGCTTGTTTTGCAGGGCATGGCAGTAGTAGTTATGCATACATCTGGACAAGCCTGTCGTCTGTCACATTCTCAGCTTCATCACAGCCTGGGCCGATGCCAGAACAATGCAGGCAGCCACACCACCAGGCAGATGGGGCACATGTTGTGCAGAAAGACAGCCTTCCCTGGTCAGTGTTAGTAGGTGAGCTGAAGCCCTCATCATTTCATCCTAAGTACCATCTAGTTCAGATTTAAGGGAAATGTCTCATCTTAAGAGTTAAACACTACAATTAAACCACAAGGCATTATTTTTTTAAAACAGAAGTTTAAGGGGGAATACTTTAGGTAGAAAGTAATTAAATATTTTTAGCTCTTAAGAGAGTGTACCTGGTTTCTCTACATTCTCTGCACAACTCAGTGTTCCAAGATGATACTCTAGAAAGGATAGTTATATATATGAACTATTTCATCCTTAGTCTTTGACATACAATCGATTAAGACACAGGCATAATTCATTGTTCTTTCTTAAAAATGAACCTGAAAGAGCAAAACTACCGCCTTTCAGAAATGAGGAACAATCAGAAAAGTTTATAACAGCTCCTTAGCAATGAATGACTTCACCCAGAGCTAGTTCTTCTCCTTATTAGTTTGGCACAGAATTAAAGACCTTGGGGAATGGCTCAGGAAAAATGAAACATGCTAAAAAGGAAGTATTGGAGACAGGTTAGCACCATGGACATATAACACATAGCTAAATGTGCTAGGAACAGGACTTCTACAATTGAATAGAGCAGATGATCATATTTTTCTCCTTTATTTACTAAAGTTCAGAAAACAGTGACTCTTCATGGAAGTATTTACTGTTGCAAACTAGAATTTCACATAAAGTATTTTCCTAATCACCTCATCCAAACAAACAGCAAATGAAAAAAGCCAGTAATTCCAACCAGGTTAGGATTATGAGTACCAAATGTTAATATATGAAAGAAGAAAAAAAATGCATAGGCAAATTGCAAGATTCATAGCTTTGAAATATTTTACCACAAATGTTAGTGAGGTTGAAAAAATGCACTTAAATGTCAGTTTGATAAAAGCCAAAAGAACATTTTCCACATGTGTTTGCATTTAGGCATATTGAAACAAGATGGAAAAAGTAACAGTCATTCAAATGTAAGGTTAAAACATCAGCTCTTAAGGATCATGATTTAAAGACATTTCTCAAAGTATTTTTTTTCCTTTCTCTGCAAAGAATGAGGCAAATTTATGCATGTGTACTTGAAAACCCACCCCCACCCCCCTTATTCCAGATTATCTGAAAAATGCAATGATTATACTCAAAAGCATCAGTCACCAGAAAGGCAAGCTTATATTGTGAAATGCTGCAGGAAAATGAAAAGAAAAACTATAACACTGAGTTATGACAAGATTACCTTGCTGATTCTGTCACTGAACACAACAAATACAAATACACATATCATATATACACAGAGTACCTTCATGAACCTTAAGATGTATATTATGTATGATTAATATAGTATAGGTCAAGAAGACTAAAATTTCTCTCCCTCTATTAGCTTTCCAATCAAAATATTTTACATTATGTTTTATCTGAGGATAATCAGAATTATTATTACAGAATTTCATCAGTTCAGTTATTCACTACAATGCTATGCTTTCCTCCAACTGTCCTTTTGGAAGATCTTCCAAAAGATCAGCCAAGGCTTGAAAACTGTGCAGATACATATAGAGATTTGCACCACAATATTTGTTGCAAAACACCATGGCCAGAAATAGTTCCCTGCCCTTATACACAGCCAATAAGGGTCAGAAGAGATCGCAGGCAGGGAAAAGTATGTAGCATTTTGCTCCTTCATCCTTGGATGTGGCAAAGTATGTTCTGGAGCACTAAGGTACAAAGGTCATTTCCTTTGTTATTTCTCAGCAGTATTACAAAAACATTTACACTTGCTCCTGACATTCCCAGCATACATTTGGCAGCTTCTATAGAGAATACTACTTCCAAACGAACTCTCTTTGCTTCTCATAAGTAGCATCATAGGAATACATGCTTTCTGAGACCTACCATTAAATTTCTCGTGTCCAAATTTCCCTGATAACTAACGAATGAAAGGACAAGATGTTTACCGTATTACAAAGTAGCATACTTAACCCTTTTAACATCAATAACTTTGTCCTATAGTAAAAATGCAGGAACTTACTTGTGTAAGTAACAATTACTAGTTTTGAAAATAGGCTAAATTTACAAAATTAAAAGCAAATTAGAGATCATAGTCCTAATTATGCAACAATCACATGAGACTTCGATAGATGTTTCTCACTTGGCACAGGGGAGACCAGGTGTTAACTGTCAATAAACCTTTAGTGAAAGCTAATTGAAACTGCTGTTTCACAAGCATCAACTTACTCCAGCTCACATAAAAGTGAAAATTTGTTTAACTTAATAGAATATTTGCAAAGAATATTTAAATATTAAAAGCATTAAGTCTTCAAGAGACCTTATCTTTGCTATGATTTAAATTATATAAAGCTGTAGCACAGATCCCATTAAACTGCTGGTAAGATGTAGCAAAAAAAGATGTATGCACACTTGCTCTTGGAGGAATATTTTACTATAGTAACTTTAGAATTTGTATTTTTATCTATAAATACATCAAAACGGTAAAAAAAAAACAGTTAACCAACTTGCAATGTTTGGGTTCCAATTCACAGTTGAGAAAATATCAGAAAGCTTTGCAGACAGAGTTATTCCAAAATCAGACTGTAAACTGTTTCTATATATCATTCAAATTAAGAACATTTTAGTGATGTTCTCTATTAATGCAAATTCCAAAATAACGGTGACAGTTACTAAATACATTTTTTTATTCTTTACAATAAGGTAACTGCACTGTTAAAACACCTATTTTTCTTCAGCCCTTTTTGCTATTTTAAATTATTTTAAATCAGTAACTAGTCAGAATATTTAGACGAAGAAACATTAAAAATACATCAAGATACTTGAGTAGACCAAGAAGACAGCATACCTCCACTCTAAGCTCCTATTAACATTCAGTGAACTATAATAATATTCCTCATGAACTAATAATGAGTGCAAAAAACTCTACTTTGAGCACAGCTAACAGTAAATACCAAGTAAGATTTCTATTTTAGTTCTCAACCTCTCTGTATCTCAATGAAGCTCTCTTGAATACCCCTCAAGATAGTCATGTACTGGTAGTGGGTAATAACATTAATTTTTGTAGCTCAAAAACACAGGTGATATTTATTACAATGAGCACATGCTCACACTCCCAAATATATTTCCCTTTTTAATAAGTTTTTAATAAGTATATAACTGTGTGTCCACAACTTATTTTCATTAGATGACACTGGAAACTGCAGAAGGAATAAGCTATTTATTATCAACATTTTAGGGTGCTTAGGGCCAGGGGAGGGGCAGATATTAAGAAAGAAGGAACCAATACTGTTACTGTTCAAAAGGGATAACCTGGAAATGCATTGCTTTTACTTTGGAAAAGACAAAAACCTGGCTCTTCTACAAGCAGGAAAATTTATGCCAGTGAGATGACAACCACAGACTGGCCACACAGAATAGATTGCTACCTAAGACAATGCAGAACTTGCCTACAAAGGAGACAATTATAGGACAATCTATAGAATCAGTGTAGTGTACTCAAACTAGACATAAACAGATGAGATCAAGAGTTGGAAGCAGTCTAGCCCAGCAGGCTGATGAGCAATGGAAACTTAATTCTTCAGGGTAATTTTTCCCATGAGAACTTCCATGCTACTGCAGCTGAATTGATTCTGATAGTTACACCAGTTTATTTATATGTTTCTCAAGGGTTTGACCATACCACTATTGTCTGCAAGGTAGATACATGCCAAATTTCTAAAATTCAAATGTAATTATTTTATCTTTATATTATAATTTTATTAAAATATCAATCTTGTTTAACCCACTGTAATTCCTGTGGGTGGTTTAGGAGCTTACATACTGGTAATACCAGAATCATTAGACTCGATAGGTTTAAAACATTTTGTACGATGATCTCAGCAATACGAGAAGATGGGTTAAAACAGTATAGGTTAAAGAGACATCACAATGCAAAACTATTTATCTGAACATGCTAATATGAAGTTTTCTCTTTTAACTCAAACTTCCATTGATAATTGAAAAAAGCAAACCCAGGTGGCTAAATAATCTAAAGGAAACATCCCCTTGCCACTGAAACCGAAAGGCCTCCTCAGACCTGTAACATACTTTGCAAGAGGAAGATCTGTAAACAAAAGAAGGAAAAGACACAGATGCTGTTCCTTAAATCATTTCCTACATAGACTACGTAGGACTGGGCATCTTTTTTCTCCTCATCTTTCACACACTTTGTTTACACAACCGAATCCTGGAATTTCAATAACAGTGAAATGAAGCAACCAGATGAACAACTTCAATTATTCTTACATTAATTTTATTACTTGAGTGGTGATATTTTCAACTTGAGAACAAAGCCTCCTATGCTGTGTAAGTACAAAATCTTTAAACCTTGAGGGAACAGGTCAAAGGAAAGACTGAATTGTATACAGAAAGAAAAAAAAAATCAGTAGGAAACAAAATCCTTAAAAATAATACACTGAATGCTGATGAATTTGGGATGCTCTCAAGGATGCATGCCTTGTATAGGGCTTATCTAGTTAGGAATCTTTCCAGAAGATTAATATTTCAGGAAGTGAGTTATGTCCTGAATTGAAGAAGCGACTTTGTATTCTTCCCTATTTGTAAAAGGTGACTGTCGTGACTGCCTTCAATTAACCCTTTTTTCCTCGAAAATGTTTCACTGTTACATCGCTACTAGGCTCTCCAGTATTCCAGCTTTAAGATTTTCATATACGTCATACTACAATAATAACAGTGAGTGCATGCTTACTCTTACAAAGACATAAGTCTTCATTTCAACATATTTTCCAGTTGAAGCTTTAGTTACTTGACAGAATATCTCCTGCAGAGATTAGCCTATTATTATTTGCTACAGACCCTCTCTGAAAGCAAGAAGCCCATTTTCTCCAGATGACTCATTAACAAGCACGACAGAATGAAGTGTTCCAGGCTGAAATGCCAACAGCTAAAAATAAGTCAACCCACAGTCTATGACAATTCAGTCCATCTCTTCACTCCACAGGCATAATCTCAGAGGGTCACCTTTTTGGGAAAAAAAAAAAACATATACAATGAACGGGGAAGTGGGGTAGGGGGGGGGGGGGCAGGGAAACCATACACCCAAAAATCACAAGTTACTGAAGAGCTGCAAGGGAATAGTACTGTATAAATAATTTCAAAAAGCAATGTTCTAAGCAGCACTAAAAGGCCAAATCCACAGCAGAATAGCAATTCATGGATTGAAAGGAAAAATCCAAACATGTGATCCAAATATGAGAACACTGAAAGGCTCCCTCTGTTAAACCAGTCATTTTGACTTCTGATGTCTGTACACACCCTGCCACTACCAAATTAACAAGGCATCTTTAGTAATACCCTGTGTTAACAGCTGACCATAAGCTTCTTGATAACAGTACAAAGGCTATGTTTCACTTGAATCACACCAGCTCTTTTTCTGGAAAATATTTCCAAACAGCAGCATTTCACCACGGGACTTGTGTGTGAAAATTTATCTCCCCTCCCAAGAAGGCTGGAATGAAGGAGAAAGAAACTTACCTCCTTATCCTNGGGCAGGAAAATCTGTCCTTATAAACTACAGAAATCTATCATTGACTAAGATATGCAGGAACTCAGCAACTAGAGACCACTGAAGGTTAGTTTCTATGTCTGGAAAGCTGCTGGAACAAAAAACACCGAAACAAAACAGTGCATAAGCATATCGTATTTAACTGTCACACAGTGACCATTAATTTGATATTAACATTTTCTTTACAAATCAATGTGCATTTCCTTCTCCAACAAGATAACTGGCCTAGTGTGAAACACAGAAAAAGGCGACATAATAAATCTCAACTTTAAAAATGTTCTGGCATTTTCTCATGTGACATGCTCATAAGCAAACTTAGGAAATATAAAATTAAGTATTTATTCTTAAGTTGTTACACCAGTAACTGAAAAGCATCATATGGGTTTCTATATAATCAAATTCAGGCTTCTCCCAGATGTGATATCCCATTCTGTTCTGTAGTCAGTATTTTAGATCATCAGACACCTAAACTTAGCAAAACCAAACAGATAAGGAAAAATGTTTGTATTTGGAACATCTATCATATTAAAATGGAAGAAAACAAAACCAAACCAAACCAAACCAAACCAAACCAACAAACAAAAAAAACAAACCTGCAGTTTTTTAACCTGACTGCTAGCGAGTACTGGGACTGATAAAACAGAATTTTAAGGAATAAGTACTCGACAAGATTTAACTAAGATTAGGCAGCAGTATCACTGCTGTTTGCAGGTGGTGGTGTGGGGGTGATGAGGGAGGAAGTCTGCAGGTAATGCAGAACCAAATAGTACAAATCCATCAGCAACATAACTCCATTGCAGCAGCTGGGGGAGCAGGAGGGTGTGTTATTCTAGAATATAGTAATAAATATGATAAATGTTAGATGCAAGGAAAATGTACTCTTTTCTGTTCAATAGTAACAAAGACCCCAACTGTCAAGTTCAACTTTGGTAGTCTTGTTTGCGATGAAAAGTTGTCCTGATAATTAATTGGAAATCTAGTAGAATAAGAGGTATTAAAAGCTGATGTATAAGAAAAGATTGAAGAAATTTAGTTCACTCAAGAAATGTCTAGAAACAAGATGGACAGTTGAATAATGACTCTTACAAAGAAATCAAACAGCATTTCTTCATATCCCTTGCAGGTAGGAAGAAATTAGTTTAATGAAGACTTAGACTATACATTACAGAAATCTAATGACGTGCAGCGAGACACCTTACATAGAGGTGGGAGAATCATCCTCACTCACACTTTGAGAACAGGTCGACAAGTGTTTTGATATTCCAGCTACGTATGTTTAGCTTCATGCTATACAATGGACTTGAGACTCTGAGTCTCTAATTAAAAGTACAGGAGAAAAATGAATGACATTTCCTTGGTTTTCTTATCTCTAGATTGAACATTCCTTTAATCTTCCACACACAACAGTAAAGCTCCAACAAGAGATAAATCAACATACAAAAATATTGACTGTAAAGGAGCTTACCACACAGTTTTTGAAGAAAACAAAAGTCAACAACTCATTTAATTTCAAATATAATCTTTCACATGATGGTCACAGAAGATAAAGTATATCCAGCTGTTTAGGAAAACAGGCAACTATAATGAAGTTGCACAAAGACCAGAAGCAATCACAACTACTTTTTCAAGTGACAGAAACATCTTTAACTTTCTCTTTCAGAAATAAAGAAAAATATTTGTTTGGGTTGGTTTATTTTTAAACAAACAAACAAAAATCCAACAAAAAAAAAACCATCCAATAAAAATCAACACCACCAAAACTTAGAACTGTGCCAAAATCTCCTGTTGGAAAGGAAAAAGAAAAAGGAAAACAGACATTAGAATATACAAAAAAAACCCACACTCGTATTTTTGTAGCATCTGTAGACGTTCAGTATTAAGCATGATGAGAATGATGTGAGAGCCCACAGAGACACACGGACACACACACATAAAAAAAGCTCAGAGTAATTTTGAACAGCTGGACAAGACCATAATGGCTTTCCAACGGGAAATCTGAATGTCCTGAGGTTGATATGCAAGACCATTTTTAGAAGACTTTTTTTTTTTAAGATGATGTCAAGGCTTCAGTTAGAGTGATAGGTGTGCATGAAGTAAAAAAGTTCAAAAACAATATAGGATCCTGACCTAATTACTACTGCTCATAAGATCATCCAAGTAGAAAAATCTTAAATGTTGTGACTGTAGCCTCCTGATACAAATAGAGAACATCAACATGGCAGAGTGAAAATCAACAGCATGATCACAACACGCAGCTTTGGTCCTCGTCACCTTTAAAGAGAAAGGGAAAATGAAACAAGTACAGAGCAGCCAGCAAAATCAAAGAAATCGAAATGCTTTCATGTTAATAAAGATAACCAGGACATGGTCCAATAGAGTTGCCTACAGAGAGAAACAACTGAGATAAAAAAATTCATCAGTGAAATAGGTTGCTTTTATTCACATTATCCCACAACACAAGAGTTAGAGGGCATAAATGAACTAAGTTACCGACATATTCTAAAGATGGGATAAACACTTTTGCAAAAGTTACAGCAAAGCTATGGCTCTCTTTCCTGAGCAGACCATGAATTTCAGAAGCATAGGGGATTCAAGAAATTACTGGATAAATCAATGGAGAAAATACCTAGCAAAATTTATTTGGTACAAAAGAAAAATCCTTCTCCCTACTTCCCCTGTCCATTCTGAAAACTGTCTGAACATTACTGGTTGGAAGCTTGCTATATTTTGGTCTTTTCCTCCAGCCTCAAACTCGAAAACGAGCCTTTGAACTGACTGGATGTGACCGTAACTATGTTCCTACATAATACCAAGTAGAAGTAGATAAGCCATTGCAGATGATTTAAGTAGCCTTCATCACCATGACTCACTGCTTTGTTATTGAGAAGAGTATTATATTTGTTAGTGTGCCTGAACAACATAGAAAAACCCATTTGGCCCTTATGTCAAAGGCTGGCTGATGATGTTCATTCACCCTGTTACAGCAAGGTTACCCAATTCAAACACACTTCAAGTACATTCTCTGTAGTGCATGTAGTTTTGTAGGAAGAACCACAGAGAGCATTACAGAGTGAAGAGCTTAAAGTGTCTCTCACTGAGAGACACTTCTGTCACTCCCAGAAGACAGTGGGTGACTCCCTCAAAGTTTGAATACGCCACTCTAAAGGGGAACACCTCTGCAAGAGCTTGACTGTTTACAAAGCCTATCTTTTTCTAGCAGGAGCTCCTGACTTAGTGTCACCATATGCCTCAAATTGTATAAAACTTTCCCTCTCCAATTTTTACTCACTAATTATACTGTAAAAATAATAAAAATAATAAAAGTTAATAAAACATAATAAAAATAATAAAACATCTCCCTCCAAATATTTTCTGAGATTAGAGAAGACAAAAGGAGGGTGAAAACGAACATTCATCCTGACTAACTTAGAATGATCAGTGGTAGCAAGAAAATTAAAACTTTATAAACATGCCTGAAAGTTTTCTGTTACAGAGCTGTTATTTGTGTCGAGACCATATATAAGTCAGTAGGAATGGAAACGCGCGTGATCAAAGAACAAGCTGAACTGATGCAACTTTCAGCATTTTCTCTTTTTGTATGCCACGTAATTCTTTGAGGAAAAAAACTTCCACGAAGGTGGATTAGGACCAAAGAATTAGGCTTTAAAAAATATGTTCTAAATAGGTTATTATTAAAAATCACGGTGAAATAATAAATTCAGAATTAGACTTTTCAGTATTAATAGTTTGATATCACGGTGAACTCTTTAAATTTGTTTGCTTGAATAGGGTCTTTTCCTTGTGGGTAGGAACAAAGCAGCTTTGAGTTACAAACAATGCCCTGCAGTCAGTAAGACTCATGAGGTATTAATTTACAGTTTCATCTGTGATCAGTTAAACTGTATGTAAAATCTTAAACATCTTTAAAAAAAAACACCACAAATAGCTATATAAGATTTTTTTCAACAGTGCTTTAACAAAAAACATACAAGATTAACTTCTATTGTCAAAACAGAGCCAAATGCAGGTTGTGTTTAAAGCCTGCATTCTAGTAACCAAACAATACTGAAGAGATGTTAACCTTCAATAACATCTAAGGAGCTGATACAGAAGTAACAAATATGATCTCCAAAACCACTTTACTCCAATTTTTAAGTCATATGAGAATAATAATAAAAAGCAAAAGTAATAATAGCTTTAAAAATATAATAAAATACAAGCATTGGGAAAAACATTTACATATGTGTACATATATATAAAACGTGTGTTTATATATATATGGGCCAAATAAACAGGCTTTTGTTACAGTGTATGTATCTCTGTATATATAACAACAGATGGCAGCTTAATTGGCCTAGAATTGAGTATTGTCAGCTTACGTTCTTATGTTACTGATCTCTTCTTCCTCTGGTTTAAAAGTGACTACGCTGTGGCTTTGTGCCATACTTGAAAGCACAACTATATCTGCAAAATTTGCTTTGTGTGGGGGACGGGACAATTTCACAGTGATATGTAATTGTGGTCAGTTGTGAATACTGGGAACATCTGGAACATTTATACTCCTCTTAAAACATATTTGTATTGCTAATATACATTTATTTCTAAAAAAGTAACTTTCCATAATTGTTGAGGGCTGTGTCCATTTCACAAAACTTTAATAAAGATTTTTATTAATAGATTCTCATTCATTATGGAGGGAAATTATAATCATAAGCTTAAAATAGAAGTCCATTATGAACAATGTACACGAATATAAAAAGCTTGAAAGCAAACTTTTGCAGCCATCGTAACAAAAGTAGTTAATATCCTTCACACATTCAGAAATACTTTTTTTGAAAATATACAACTGAGCCATCAGTCACAAAGAAATTTAAAACTGTAAGAGGCTTTTCAAAAAAGTTTTTTACTTTTGTATAGAAGTAGGGACACGAGTACACACACTTTTTTACTGCATACACATAGATGGTAGGAAGTTAGCATAGATCATGACTTAACTATTGCTTCTGTATCATGCAAATCTGAACTCCTACTGTGGAAATGACATATCACTTGCTACTTTTCAATGACTGGCAATGAGAACTACTGGAATGCTATACAGAATATTCTCAAGCATAGTGGCACATACTGATGTGCATCAGTGTACTATATGCATGTGTGCCTGCTTTCTCAGAAAAATGAACTCCTGAAACAAATAGTCAAATACAGTGAACACAATTATGCCATTATAAATTATCATCTCATTAATAAAATACAATAAATTGATTTTTACTCATTAGGTTATTTTTGTCAATCTGTAACTCTATTCTCCTTTACTAATTAGTAGCAGAGTTAAAAATCATTGATTTATTAAAATATAATATGTAACATGTATTTAGTGACAACAGGTAATATTGCATAACTATTAGGTGTCTTACAATTCAAACATTACATATATCTATAGCTACAACAACCAAGCAACCAAAAAATTGGAAGAAAAAAAGAAAACCTTCTCACCCATTTAAGTAATTTTCTATTTTCTGGAATAACAATTGTGGATTTCTCAGTTGACTGATATATTCTAGTATAAAATCTGATGAACTTTAAAGCAAAATTGCTAAAGTACCAAGTTCTGAGAGAATGCAAAATGGGTCATGTATACTCAGAGATATATACAAAACATATGAAAGTATAGAAATGATGCTCAAAATCCTTACACTAAAATCACTCAATTTCCAAGTCAAGCATGTAAAAGTTATGAAAAGCTGGAAATAAGACTCTGGCTCATTCTTGTACACTTTGATTTTTATTTCATCTCCCTAGTCAGCTTGTAGCCCTACACCTTCTATAAATACCATTAACGAAAACAGAATTATTGGCACCCTCAGCACTATTCTGTGACATAAATTTCTATAGCAAAGCACTTTTATTCAAGTATAAACAAATGTATTTTCACAGGGCCCCAGTGAGATTAAAGGTATAATTACACTCTTTCTGAGGAGCCAAAAGTAAAAAAATAAAATCATTTTAAGTGCTTGACTTGTTATGCTGAGGACTGATTTTCCTCTATTATTCGGGTTTATCTACCTATTATGTCCAAAGTCTAACTCCCATTCACCTACTTACAGTTGTACACACTCAACATATTAAGATTGCAAGGTACTTAAATTTATAAAAAAAATTAAAAAAATCACCTGCAAAAGTTGGAAAAGTTACACACAAGACTAAAATACAATCTCTTCAATTCTGCTGTAAAGAGACCCTGTCTTCTCTGTCCACTATCTTTCTTCTCATTCATCTTCACATACCCCATCTCTTTAGACCAGAGCCTCTCGTCATTGCACAATCACCATTCTTTTCATACTGTGCTCTGAAAAGTTCTCCATAAAACACAGCGTAAGATCATACTGCCGAAGACCACCGGCATCGAGCTGCATGCACTTATTATCAGGGCTGAAGAATTTCAGACCATCACACAGCAGATAGTTACTGTCACCTTAGTGGAGATGGAGATAACTGCCTATACAAATGTAGTTGGTCAGTTTTAATGTAAACCAAGGCAGTTTATCTCTAATAAAGTAATGATCAGGCACATCCAGCCTAAAAATACTCCCCAAAGAAAACTCTTGTGTTTAAAAAGAAACACTCAGGAACAATCATCACATTATTATTGGAGCAGATACTTGACTGCACATTTGTTAGCTTAACTTGTAGAAAGAACAAGTATTCCTCCAAAATGTAAACAGAAGATAGCACTAGACAAAGACACATCTGAAGAAGCAAAGTTTCAAAGACTGTTTTTCCTCCTCAGTTCAGTTTCAAATCCTACAATAGAGAAGTGAGACTTGGCTGGCAAAGGTTATTGATAATTTCACTAGAGCCACCAATGTGCACTTGCAGCCCAGAGAGCCAACTGTATTCTGGACTGTGTCAAAAAAAGTGTGACCAGCAGATGAAGTGATTCTGACCCTCTGCAGTACTGTGTCGAACTCTGGGGTCCCCAGTGCAAGAGAGACATAGACCTGCTGGAGCAAGACCAGCAAAGGTTCCACAGATATATCAAAGGGCTGGTGCACCTTTCCTATGAAGAGCTCAGTCTGAAGAAGAGAAGGCTCCAGAGAGACCTTATTGCAGCCTTACAGAACTTGAAGGGGGGGCTACAGAAAAGTGATAGGACAAGAGCTAATGGCTTCCAACTGAAAGAGGGGAGATTTAAATTAGATATTAGGAAGAAATTATTCACTCTGAGGTTGGTGAGGCCCTGGCACAGGTTGTCCAGAGAAGCTGTGGATGATCTATCCCTGCAAGCACTCAAGACAGGGTTGGCCAAGGCTCTGGGCAGTCTGGTCTAGAGGAGGGTGTCCTTTTACAATTCCTCTGCAACCCAACCCATTCTATGGTTTATGATTAAGCTAAATCAAGCCTTTACAAATTAAAGAGCTCTAAAATGGTGCCTTGCAAAATCTCCTGGAAAAGTTAACTGAACCTGTTGTTCATCTTCTGAACATATGATTTCTAAAGTATGCTTTTCAGGTTGAGGACTTCAATATGACATCAGTGCCATAATCATGTATCTGAAAATGTAGGATGTTTTTCTCTGAACAATAAAATTTATCTAACTTATTAATCAATTTTGTTCCACGTGGAATCTTATTA
>VXBZ01004752.1:40306-59276 GCA_013399135.1 Heliornis fulica | reverse complement strand
AAGGGTTTTATATATATATATGAGACCATTATTCCACTTCAACCCTTTTGTAGTTCTACCAAACTATTTCTGAAAGGAACAGAAGATTCAAGTGACATGATATGATGACCTTGTCTCCTTTTGTTTGCTGGGCTATCTTTTTTAAAAGAAATTTCTATTTGTCTGGTAATGTCTTTATTTGCAAGTACTTTTTGAAATCATATTAGTTTTGCATGGCACCTGTATTTTTCAAGTGAACTGCACCCTGCAGTCCACAAACTGTCAGACGAGTCTCTAGGTGGCAGATTTCAGTCACTCCTAGGCCTTGTAAAGGAAGAGGGAAAACAGACCAGGCAGACAGCCTCCTTGCACATGCGGCTACGTAAGAACCCATCAAAACAGCAGTCCCACCAGCAAGAGCAGCAGAAACATTAAACTTCTAAACTAAAGCCTGAGCAGAATGACATCTACTTGGCCATTAGCTTTTAGTTCTGCCACCAGCGGCATTGCAACTTTCAGCAAATTTATTTTACAACTAATTATTTAAATAAATTAGATGCGAGACAATTACCCCCATTACAGAATTGGGTATAGCATGCAGAACAACTACCACGATCTGCTTAACTGTATTACATTATCAGCGGTTTGGCTCATAATAATAATGATCTGTTCACAAAGAATGAAGTAGTTACAGTTATACTTCCCCAAGGAAAAATGAAATCTTTTGTAACATATTATTGATAAGAAAGTATTTATGTACACTCTTAGACATTGTGACTTCCTTTATCCCCCCCTTTTTCAATGTACCAATTTTTTGGTTAATACAGTAAATCTGTTGTATTAAACCCGAATCTGATTAATGATGCACTGTATCAAGCTAAGTAGAATTAAATTAGTGTATAATTGATTAGTGTGTAATTGGAGCAGAGCTGTAGATTTACCAACTTTAATTAGGATGGCTTATTACAGATAATTTACGTTATCATAATATAAAACAGAAAATAGAAGTACGTGGTTCATCAAAAAGCTTAAGATCAGGTGGACAGCTTCATAGATTAGAGAGGCATATAAACTAATGCCTTACAAGGTTCCTTAAGACAAATAAGTCATAACAAGTTAAGTCCTTTAAAGAAAGGCAAATTGCTGATTAACCTTTTAGCCTGGATTTTCTAAGCAATTAGTCTGTTTATACTAATTTACTATAATAGACCATTCTAATAGAAGGGGGTATATCTACAACAGAGCTACAATTAAACATGAAGTCAGTACACAGTATTACCAGACTGAGAACAGCAAGATGATTATTGCTCTCAAAAAAAAGGAAAAAACCCCACCAAACCCAAACATTTTAACCTAAAATATACAAAGCATACTCATTTACTAAAGCAGGGGGTGGAAATAACCAACAGCAACTCAGCAACCAGACTTCATCCATATTTTCTTAATACTCCTTTAGATAGTAACTCCAGTCTAGATGGAGTAAAGAACTGCACATTCCCCTGAGTACATTGCCACCGTAATTATGTTCATTATCTTGCATGCTAACAACAAAGATATAATAATCTACCAGTGAATAATTCATACATTGTCAGATCCCTGTATGATGTTCATTACTAATGGTACTACTTAGAGGCCAAGTTCGAACAAGATTTTTTAAAGATGCGTTTAACTACATAAACAAAATCTTTGAGTAATTTTTACCTTCTTATCCATTAACAAATTTAGCAACCAGAAGAAACATACTTTTAAAAAAAAACCTATTTTCTTATATATTGAAACGAATACTAAGTAGGGGAAGTGAAACAGCCAGTGGGCGACTTCACAGATAAACATAAATCATGCTTTTAAGTGGTTAAACTCTAAATATTTTTTGGGGTGGGTAAATTAACAACAAAAGGACTCAAAACACTTAAACAACAATCAGTGGTCCTGCCCACCCCCTAATGCTTGCTTTATTCACTACAAAGATTAAAATGACTTTCCACTGGTTTTATCTAAATACTCACCATCTTTCTCACAGGATCAAAAATGAACATCAAATTTAAGCAAACACATTAATGTAACTGACCTACTTGCCTACTATAATCGACAATTGCAGTACTTTTCTATTATCAGGACTAAATTCAATATCTCTGTACCGAAGAAAAGTTAAAATGAATGCATCTTAACACAGTTTAAAAATCACTTCAGGTTTAGAACTGCCATAACTTGTCTAACAACCCACACATATTACTTCATTTTCAAATCAATGTGCTTAGCTCCAATAACTTCAAAACAATAAGATATAACATAACACACACCCCATCTTTTTCCCCCACTCTCCTCCTCCTCTCCTCAAATTCTATACTGGCCCCTCCCAAGCTGTTAGCCTAGTTTAGAATTGGTTTTTACTCAGATTAGCACTGGTGTTGGTCTTTGCATACATGAGGCATTAAGACTAATATGAAATTCAATAGCAACAATCACAACCGTTCATAATGTTCTGATTTACTTTTTGTATGATTGTGAGCACTTTCAGCAAATCTATTCACACTAAATATTTTAAGTAGAAACCTGATTTTGTGTTTAATCACATCACTTTTTTTTTTTTTTAATTTACATCACTTCAAATCTGCTACAGTCTGGAAGTTTGTGCAATTTCACTTTGTTTAAATCAAAACACAAGCAGTGCCCATTTCAGCATGACCTAACTATATTTACTGACTCTACAAAACTAGCCACAGTAATAACATTTTTTCTGTAACAGTAAGTACCACCAGTTATAAAGGTTCAGAAACTAAAATAAGAGTTCTAGTTTTACTTTTAGACACTTCCCACAACTGTTGCTTCTCAGAGAAACTTCAGAATCCGACACCTTTCCAAACTTTCCAATATACTAAAACTTCTGAATTTTCCTTATCAGCACCTCCTTCTGAATATATTATGCTAATATCTCATTCACTACAATTGGAAAAACCTTTTTTATAAAACCTTCTAAATAAAGGACATAATGCTTGCTAGCCAAAGCTTCAAAGCATACTAGAAAGGGAAAGGAAAAGAAATGCAATTGTTAAAAATGTGACAGTATGTGGGGATACATTTTAACAAGAAATCCAGAAATTCAGTTATCTCTGATTTTCAATGGGTTGCACTGAAATTATTCCCTGAACAAACTGTAATAGCACTTTTACCTCTCTCCCAGCGCTGCTGTCTCTCCATTATCTATTATACGAGTACTCATGCTCCAGTTGGTCTCTAAATAAATCATCTTCCCATAAGTAAGAGAAACTAGTTCCATTCTTAAATTATGAAATTTAGAACAATTTTCTGGCACCTTAAATCAATGTAACTAATGGTCCAATTTCAAATCAATTTGATACATATAATTTACAATAAGCATGCACGTCCTTCCTTTGAAAGTCTAACAAATGAATTTTACAATGATCTCACTATGATTACCATTGGAATTTAAACAAGAACACTCAACTATAAGGTTTAAAAGAAACCCCCAAAACAAGCAAATCCCCAGCTCCACCTCAAACAGGACACAGGCTTCTACCTCCAAAGCCCCTTGAAACTTAACCCACAAATACACTGAAGGTGTATTTATCTGTGAACTTTGTTTTACTTAATTGATTTTGCAAGCAGCAATTACTCTGACATGCAAGAGGTGTAAGTGAAATTAAAACTACAAATGATACAAAAAACCTGATGTGATATTAAAGTCTCTATTAAAAGCAGTTTGTGCTATTGCTGCCTTGGCACATAAGCGTGAAATCTCTGTTAGATGTGCTGTTTTTAAAAGTATGTTCTGCAAAGGTAATTCCTTTTCTGTAGCTTTAGTGATAGGTGGTCTTGCTCTGCAATTGTTAAAGCAGCACTCTCCAATTATTAAAGGCAGTAAAACATCACTAAACAGCAAAAATGCAAATATAAACCAGGAATATATGAGCCCTTTGAATTAAAGTACAGTCCTTTCGTAGCTGTAGGCAACCACAGATCATCCAGACCACTGACAGGACATACTCTTTACAGACCAAAATCCACCCTAGGATACTTTCTTGCTAATATCAGCCTGAATTTCACCCTATCAAAAGCAACAAAGTATCAGGTTTGCCATAGATGGAGAGGGGAAGAAGAAAATCAAGGGTCAGCAAAAAACGGTAAAGAAGGTATTTAAATAAAAGAAAATCTCTTAAGTTCTTGCAATACTATGATATGTTTTAGATGACCTAGGGGCCTCCACCACGACCCAGAAGACAGAAAAAATTGAAAACCAAAAGAGAACTGAACTTTAAGAGTTCTAGTGCATCTTGTTCCATGTGCAGTGAACCGTTTATACAACTGCAGTTCATTAATATGACATGCCTGAGAGGCACAGAATATATTTTTATACCACTAAAAGAACACCACACTTAGACTCACATCCCGGTGCACTAGTTGGAGGCAATGGTAGCGATAATACAAGTCTAAAACTGTGTATGTGAAACTGGGTTATGCTCAAGAAGGGAAAATCTCTCCCAGTTACTTCATGAAGGCATGCAAAATCTTAAAGGATTAGAGCAATACGACAACAAAAATTCTTCAGATATAAAACTGAGCATAAGCTTACACCAATCAGCACATCCTACCACTTTTACTTACAGGCTGGTAAACTGGTATTGTTCATTTCCAGGTAAAACCAGGTAGGTACTCTCTCAACTACACATTTAAAGCAAAAAATAAATCTTGTTTTCAACTGCTAAAAGGGGAGCTAACCAGCTGTGGCTACTTCAGACTCCAGTTTATGAATGTTTTCTGTAAAATCTGAACTGTGTGGAAACATTCCTAAACAAACAAACAAGCCTTACTAACAAGTAGTATGTGCATTCCAGTCCAGTCCTGACTTTGAAGTCCCACATTGTTCTGGAAAAGAACAGCCAATGGTGATCTCTCTACCATGTCTTCACTTATTTATGGACAGTGCATTTCCCCAAGATGTCCTATATCTCAAAATAATTACAAGCTTGTATATATGGAGCCAATGGTAAAGCCAGACAATTAGCTAGTTTTAGGAATAGGTATGCACTGTACAAGCATTTCAGAGCCCTGCCAGACCGGCTCTTGTGTATTCCCATACCCTGAGTGTTCATAGCAGTTGGAACAGATAAAGTATGCTCCTGGAAGCTGCTCTCCTTTTTGTTTTGTCAAAAAAGAAATAATTTTAAGTACTTGGAGATCACTCTGCAATGGGAAGCCCAGTGAGGAAAGTGGGGACAGCTAGAAGATTCAATTCAAAAGTACAGGAAATCCAAACTATGCACTAACAAATGCAGCTATGGAACACAGCTCAATCTGCTCAAACAGCATCCAGATTAGCTAAAGGTCTTTCCCTTAAAGGCTCATTTCCTAAAATCGCAACAGTGTCATATTTAATATTCATCTTTCCAACTACTATTCATGTATGTAAATCCAATGAGTCAGCTGAATTAAGCACCTTTCATTTATGTATTAATACTGACTGGCTCAGATAACCTGCAGTATACTTAAATCAAGAACCATGGTATTTACATGAACAGGGTGATATCTAGAGATGTAGTAACTAACTGTATCCTAGATAGCATTATACCTGAGACAACCACTGTACTCTCTTCTCCCAAAACCACAGACATAATCTCACCTTTCCACTGCAAAGTACACAGAGGCAATAAGGCTAGAGCAGAGCTGGTCTCTCGGGTACGTCACCCGGAGTAAACGATTTGCCAGTCTACAAGCAACAGAAAGGGTCAGGCTAACAGCACTTTTCTTCCTTTAATGGCAAGCCTATACAGCCTCAATTCAAACATACATTTGCATGATGAAAGAGAGGGAAGAAAAAGCAACTCCATAAAATGAATGCTTCTTTTTGGTAAGAGAAACTGAAACATCCAGCACACATTAAAAAGCAGTAAATAAACTCCTTAGGCCATCAGATATTTATGTATCAACATACAATAGCTAAAAATAGTAATTTTTGATTGTTTAGATATACATATAATACATACTTACAAACATTTCTTCACAATAAACACCAGTTTGAAACCTGCATTTAATATGATCAAATGTTCTTCATTAGGATCAAAGTTCATCCAATTCAACAAAGTTGTTCTAAATAATGCCAAGTACTCAGAGACAAGTCATGATGTAATTTGAGAAATGCACATACTCTGTTCCCTCTCATTGTGGCTTTGGGGGATTAATGCAAAATTTAATATCTGCATATGCTTTTCCCTGCCCCAGTTTATTAAGGCCTTAACAAGCAAAAATAATTTGTTTTGTAATCGTCAAGATACCACTTGCAGAATTTTCATTCCTTCATCTAACCAGCTTGCCAATTTCAGCATGCTTCATTGTAGATCACTTTGTGTGCCCTTAAGCTCACAGATTGGTTTAATCTTGGTTTGCTTCTTTTTTATAGTAAAAACCTCACTCTTCAACACCCTGCGTGTTCTCCCTAGAGAGATACTTATAGGTTGTTAAGTCTAGGACATCATCTCAAACGCAAGTTTTTACAACCGAAGAGGATGGCATGTGAGGCAAGCTGTTTCTCACAGAACTCTGAGGTTTTCACACTCATCTTCTACTTGTGCATGCCTTTCCCCACAGTGAAAGGCAGAGCTCCTATGGATGGGAGCCAGTCATAGCAAAACTGAAACAGGACAACTCAACTGCCCCATCTTTCAGAAACAGTGGAACAACAGGGTAATAAACGAAAGCCAGCTTAAAGATTTAACTCACCGTAACATGAAGAATAGATGAGGCACAATCCAGAATATTAATTTTTTTGTAAAAATATTTAAAAGACATCTGAGGAGCAGTATGAAAGGCCACTGTTTCCCTCTCCCTAAAATGCAACTAAGGATTCTCAACTCTTAAAGGCTAGAGTTCGAGCAGTATTCCAAGATGTAAGAGAGAGTGAAGAGACAACATGGAACACTAGTGTCCAAACCCAAGTCCCAACTGCTTTTACATAAGGAAATGGACAAAAAAAAAAAAATTATAGTTGGGGAAGGTTAAAATTAATTGAAAAAAAAATAAATTGGAGAAGTGACTACTAGTAACCAGCAAAGACTCATGAATCTACACTAAGAGGATACTGGACCCAAAAACATGCAGCCTGAACAGATGGTGTCTTTAAAAAATTCTCTTTATTTACCAAATGAAGCTGGATGCTCTGAAACAATATCTGTTCTATGAAATCTATCACAACTACTGTACATTATAAATTTTAAAAAAACCATATGCTACTACTACATCATGGTTGTTGAATACCCTATCTATATTCACAATCACACTGACTAAAACATGAGTTTGTGATGTGTTACCTCATTACAGTCAGAAAATGAATCTCCAGTAATAAGAATTTAAGTGAGACAGACCTATGACACACTGAACATGACAATTCCATGTGGAAACCTATCTAGGATTTCATACTCCTTCAAACAAGTGATAATTCTGCGTAGCTATTTTATACAGAAGCTAGAGGGCATAGTATCAGTCATGTAGAATGTAATCACTCTTTCACATGCAGATTTGATAATCAAGAAGAAAAAAACACAACCCCTACCTGAAAAACTGAGGTGTATTTAGAATCATATACCCCCATACAATGACTCATACATTTCATTTGAATTACCAAAACTTTTTTTGTATGGACAAATCATTTGTGGTTCAAGCAGATAACACGAAGAATTTGAAAATAATAATAAAAATTTAAATAAAAATAAAGATATACACATCAGCTTCCCAGCCTCCCCTTCCCCCCACTCCCCTCGCAGGTTAAATGACAGATTCTTTTATACTGACACCACAAAAAGAGGTAAAACAAAGTATGATCAACAAAATGATAAAATATATTAGTCATATTTCATTAAGAGCTCACCCTGACATGACACTGTGTAATAAACACTCCACAGAAAGCATCCCACCCTTAATCACAACAACACAGGCTCTTGCTGGTATTTGGTCTTATAGATGATCTCAGTTTGTCCCAGGGATACTGTCACAAAGAATGCCAAAGGTTTTTTTCATTATTAATTTCTGAAACACTCAGCTTCAGGTATTCAAAAGATGGAGACATTAAAATATCATGCTAAAAGGAGTCATCCAATTTTCCCTGCTGTGCCTCTAGATGCAGTCAGATTAACATTAGTTCTTTATTTTACTTGCTTTTAAGCATTTTAAGTCTTCTTTAATGCCAAGGGATTTTAGGAAACTTAAGAGGACAGTGGAAATTTGACAAAAAATTAGCCATCTTTAGCTATCAGTTCACTTGTATAGAGTGGAAAGAGTTACATATTCTATTAAAAATATTTAAACCTTTCTACCAGCTGTCATGCAGGGAACTGAGTAGTAACAGAGAGGATTTTCAGCTAGAATTAAATCTCTTCATTTTTTTCAACCCTCAGTGCAAGAGAAATGGATCTACCAATTCACAATATTTTCAGATTATACCTTATATACTTAGCCTAATAGTTTAGAACCCTTTTCAAGTGCTACTTCCCACAACATATCTACACATGGATAGCCTGTTCCAATTAAGTGCAACACACAGCCTTCATCCCAACAGACACATCAAGTACAAGATCAATTACCACTTACCACTGTTGTAAAAACTCTCGCACAAAGCTCCAAGTTATGCTGGCCAGCTTCCTGTCAAACTCCTGAACTTCAGTTTCCAGCAGGGATTCCCTGCACCTTCTCTTGCTCTCCACTTATCACAAAGGATCTGCAGTTAGACCCAATAGTACTGCACCATGTCCCTAAACCTCTGAATAGTTTCCAAGACTTCTCTCATAAATAGTTTTCTGCTCTTCAGGCCAGTGACTTACAGCCTAACTTAATTCTGCCTCATGCCAAGCCCTGCTCTTGAGCAGAGCTCTAAGAAGAGAATTACTGAATTCTCTGAGAACTCAAGATACATCGCATTGCTTCGCACGAGCACATACTTACTGCTATCTTAAAAGTTTAGGTCACCACCAGCAATGTCTGTGATAGAGATAACAGTAAAAGCAGCAAGTAAAATAACCACAGTAAAAGACTAAATAGTTTGAGATAGAAAGGAGGAAAAAAATAAATTTTAAAAAAGAGCATTAAACTTGTGAAATAATTGCACAAAAAGCAGCAGACTGAACTCTACACCTGCTAGAACAGAGACTTTGGACACTTTGCCTGACAATTGTCAGAAATTAAGGGGGGAAAAAACAAACAAACCAGCTACTTTTATCTTAGAAAAGCACAAGTAATAAAATGAAAGTTAGAACTCCAGGACAGATGTAGCATATGTAGCGTAAACAAAATAAGTCTTCAAGATGCAGATGGAGCACGGAAATAGCTTCTGTTTTCAGTAAGTAATGAGCATATCTAACAGGTAGCCTCTTCAAAGTTATACCTCCCAAATGTAAAACTGCTTCTTGATCAGAAAAATAATGAAGTCTGGTTTCTTGAGCAAGCCTATTCTATAGTTCCTACCCAAACAGCCTTATTTCAGTGTCATATTCCTTAAGACACACCACAATACCCTCTCACCCTCACCTTCTCATACACCTCCTCCAGCATAGCTGTTTGGCTGGTGAAAAGGAAGGACCTGCTGATACGGAGTTCCCTGCATCATGGTTGACTGGGTAGTACACATCAGCTGTTCCAACTAACGAGACATGATGCTATTGGGAGCCAATCATGTCAGACTTGCTTGAAAACTGAAGTAACTTATTACCCTACACTTTTTTGCTGTTATGATCTGTTATGATTATGATATTGCCCACTGAATTTAAGAACTATTAGAAGACAGATACAGGACAGCTCCATTACAAATGCACAAGATGCTGTCCTGTCAAATCTTATGCCTTCTGAAGTCAGGACTGACAGTAACAAAATGTTTTCATAGGTTCCAGAAATTATTCTTTCCACCCTTTCTCACCTCTTCCAGGCCTCTTAAAAGACATTTACCCCTATTGCTCTAGATGGATCAAAATAGGTAAAAGAATAATAGAAGGGGAAGAGAGATCAAGCAGAAAAAAAAAAGAAGCCGTTTATAAACAAGCTTATAGGAAAACTAGAGTACATTTCCAATTGTTCATAGCATATTCAAAGATAAATTTCAAAAATTTCTAAAGCCATTTTAACTTTCAAATCTGTCTCTTATCAAACTGCAATCTTTAAATGAAGGCGTACCTTTACAAGTAGTTATTTACTTCTTGAAATGCAAATTTGTAAGAAGAATTCATTTTCTCCCCCCTCAAAATACATGAAGGGCTTTCAAAAGCTGATTTACCATCTCATTTATAGGTGGTAATGCAGTATATTTGCATAAAACAGTCAAAACTTTTTTTCTTGTAATGTAATAGGTAGCTAACTATGTAACCCCTGCCGTTTTAAAAGACAGTCCCCTTGTTAAGATACCGCTCAAAGTGACAATTTCAGTAACTCAGCATCTCTTCCTGGATAATTAGATGTATTATGAATATGCAAATTTCACAGAGCTGATTGGCTCAAATATATCTCGTTCCTCAAGAACATCACCTTCCACAAAAACAACTGTATCACCAAGCAGCAGGCTCTCATTCAATCTTGTACTAAACATTCATCTGCAAATCTCAAATATCACACCAGACAGACTTACCCTTGCCCACCCTTTGTAAAGGTACAAGCTAAGGATGACTATTGCCCCATTGGAGCTGCATACATAGGATTTTCTTGCAGCAGATCTATACAAAATCTTTGGAGCGGACTGGGATGGAGATTTCATGCCGTCCACATTATCACAGCGTGCAAGTGAAAGAGCATAGCAATAGCACCATCCAGTGTCAACATCTTCCCGTTAAGTTCATGACTTACTTTCCTGTTCCTGCTGTAAAACAGCTGAGTATTTTCACTTCTAATCAGTTTATTGAGCAGCCAGCATTCCCCAGAATACAAGAATATTGATGGGAAATGCCAAAGTGGAAAAGAGTCTGTATTTGCACATACAAATAATTGTGCAAAAAACCCCCATGAGCTTCAAGTGTCAAATATAAGATTCTACTAGTTGTAATATATGATCTGTAATGAAAAATTATGCCAATGCTGAAATCCTACTAATACAGACACTGAAGACCAAAAGTACTTTTTTTCCTGAACTTCTTATTGCTCTTAAGGTAAAAAATGATACAGCGTATTCTCAGTATGTTCTTAAAAAAACCAAAACATTTCCCATCTCCCTCTTACCCCACCACAGAAAAAACAACCCAAACAACTGCGTATTTTAGGTCTTCTCGGTTCTCACTCTATTTTTTTTTATTTATCTTCAGTTAAATTTCCCTCTTCTATTCATGTATTATTTCCTCAGAGAGTAGAATATTTTATATTTTTGGGTACCATAATACTGACCTCTATTCATGGTAATTACATTGGGCAGAGCTGAAAGAAATCATGAAAGAAAATAAGGGGTGGGGGAAGCTACTGTACAGTAATTGCCCCCTCCAATAACCAATATGACAGAAATAAATAAAGAAGGATCTTTTGTAGTGTATTTTTCTCAGAGATGAGACTATAAATAGTCACAGTTTAACAGTTGAGTTAATCCTTGACACAGTCACATCCAACTTAGGAAAGACTCACATAAATTCTATCAACAACTTACCCGTGTATTTGGCAACTGCAGCGGCATGATTTTCTCTTCCTTGTGAAATGGGTTGTTCCCGCACTGGGAGGTTTTAAGAAATCTCCTGTCTCAAAACATTCCTATAGCTGCTACTGGCTTTATAACCCAAAATTGATTTGTACTTGGTTAGTGGTGGGTTTTTGTTTATTTGGGGTTTGTTTTTTGGTGGGTTTTTTTTTTTTGAGGAAGAGGAATTCAGAAATCTGTGGAGGGCTGTGCCAATGGAAGGGAATGGTAGGCTTACTCACTGTTGCATAGATATATTTCATGTTGCTGAATGCTAGAAGTGTTACCTAAAGAGATCACCTACTTTAGAAAAGTTATTTGAGTTCAGAAGCAAATCAGAATAGCCCATGTAGGCTTTCACCAAATCTGTAAGATAAACTTGTCAGTACAGTTAAAATCACAGTGTTAGCTACTGTAGTTGCATACCATGTTTAAATATTCACTCTCAATCTAAAACAGTCAATACATTTTTGCACTAATATGGAATTTCCCCCAAATTAAAACTTTTTCCACCACAATAGAAGAGTGTGATTCTATCTTCCTGCTCTTGGCAGTCAAATACAAGACCTGTACACATCCTGATGACCTAAATCTACATCAAGCAGGAAAACGTGTATTTGGTTTTGGCTTTCCAATATTAGAAATCAAACCCCAAAATTTGAATTAATACACACATATTCTCACTGTCTGCAGCCCTATTGCTTCTCCCCTCAAAAGCAGGGACAGCTATATCAGTTAAAAGAGACAGGGCCAGGCTAGGATGCACATACTGGGGACAGGGTGCTTAAGATGCTTAACTGGCACAGGGAATTTATCTGCATCACTTCCCACACGCTCCTGCACCAGCCTGAATAATGCATATTGGTTTCAGCTGCTCAGCAGAGACACTGGCATCTGCAGCTGCAACTGCACCATCCGACTCATGTGACCAGGAGGTACCACTGAATCCCTTGCAGCAGCTGCGCTCCATCTGTGATCACTGGTTTGGGGACAGAAGCCGCAGTGTGTGTCAGTTGCTGTTCCCACTTGTAAAGCAAGGTCATCTGATCGCACAGTCAGTGCAGTATTAAGGCAGGAGAACCCCTTCAGAATAACCAGATGGCTCAGCAGCTAAAGGCACACAGCTTCTGAATTTGCAAGTTTCCCATACAATTTGGAGACAGCTACATTCCCTGTTTGCCTTGGCTACAAATCCATAAAGTTACAATCTTATCTAACAGAAAGCTGCAAGAACAAATCAATCTAAACATTTGAGACATCCATGTACAATGATTACTGAGCTATATAAGTATGTAGATCAGAAGATACTTCCTGGCAACTGTTCAATGCTATTCACAATGAGTAAGAAAGCAAATCAGCTTTACATTAAAACACAAACTTATCTCCCTGCAAATGTTAAATCACATATCTATAAAGGACATACACTGCTAAGCGGGGGCTTCTTGGTGGGCTGACTAAATCAGACACTCAACTTTAAGTGATCTATCACACTAAAATGGCAAAAGACATAACATTTTTCTGACACAATGGCCTACCCTCATTCTGTAGTCTCACTTCACTGTTCTTTCTCCACTGTTTAGTTGGCTTACAGACCTTAGTTCTGTGTTTCATTCTGCAAGCCATGTGCCAATTCATGCTCTTAGAAACGGAAACTTCTGTAACAAAACAGAATTGGCAAATTTTGTACCACTATTTCTCCTAACAGGAAGGCTCATCCATAAAAACTACTTCAGAAGTATGAAGTATGAAGTATGAAGAACTCATAAATAAATTGTATACAACTTTGACCACACCAATTTGAAAATGATGACAAACTGCTTTTGGCTCATGGTCTCCTGCTTACCAGGAGGTAAAGAAAAATGATCCACTCCCAACACCACCACAAACTATCAGCCATTCCAAAATGGCAATTTTCAACTCTCTGAAGCCATGTCAGAAACTTGAATCACAAAGAAATACTTCTGGAAATTAAACACGAAACATTATTTTGATGTTAGTTTATGTTGTATATCTAGATGACTTATGAGAGTCAATTATCTGTATTGTTTAAAGTATCTGCTTTCTTTCCCTGAATTCATTCACTGGCAGGAGGTGGGGGTAGGGTTAATCATATTTAACATGGCTTAATTAGTAGTACAGCTATTCTTGACCTTCATAAACTAAATCCTAAACATGTGAAATAACAGATGCTGTAAATTATAAGCTTTTCTTATTAGTCTTATTTCTTAATCTGAATGTTAATAACAAACTAATTTTTAGTTCTATGGCATACCAACCAGCATCTCCAAATTGAAAGAAAATTAAAATTTAAAGATAAATACTTGTGGTTCTGATACTGCTTATCAGAATAGTACTCTCTAAGCTTTGAGTTCAATGTCTTTTAATTTGATGTTTTAGGAATTCCACACTACATATGGCAAAGCCACAGCTGGAAGATTGCATTCCATTTTTGGCAACACACTGCATGAAGTATCTAAAACAACTGGAGAGAGGCCAGAGGAAAGCAGTGAAATTGGGAAGAAGTTGAGATGATGTGAGCTAGAGGAAGAGATGTATCCTGTATTCTCTAGCCTACAGATGATGAGAAAAGGACAGACTTGAGAACATAAAACCAATAGGTAGGGAATGATCTGTCAGCAGAGAAGACGACAGCTAACAGCAATGAACTGCATTCAGAACAGATTAAAAACCTTAGATTTAGTGTGTGGAGGGGAACTTTTCAGTGGGAATGAAGTGGCACACAAATACAGATTATGTCGTAAGACTGCACTGTCTCCACATGACATCTTAATATTTCCAAAGACCTTTAGAGGAGGCTAGACAATTATCTGCCAGGAATGACAAAGATGCGTCTCTAGCTGGATTAGGGGAGTTAAACTAAATGATCTCTTGAGATCTCTCTCTAAAATTCTATGAAAAGAAAGGCAATTAAAGGACAGCTACTAAATTATTTTCACACAATCTATCTCATCTGCCCTGGTAGATTATCGCTACCTTGAAAATAACAGAATCCACTCTACCGAGTGCTAATTGGTATTCTTGGGGTTAAGTTTAACCCAGAAAAGACTAAGCAGAGGCTTATCTATTATTTCAACTGCTGATAAACTATTCATCCTAATACTTTTTTTTTTTTTTGGAGCACTTACATCCATAAATGAGGATACTTTAAAAGCTAAATTAGTTAAGAGTGATTTTGCATTAGCAGCTTTGGAAAAAAAATATCTGATATGAACATGCCTTTTTTACAACATTTTAACAAGTAGGACAACACTGGAATTTCTCTGGCATTTCAGTTCTAAACAATCTCAATGAAAAAGATTTTAAATGAGAAAATTGAAGTCCCAGCATGGGAAAAACATATACCATGTCATTCACTGAAAAGCATACAAATATCCAAGAACAACAGCAGTACAGCATAATACAGGTCATTACCTAATTATTTAGGAAAAATGGTGGCATTATATTCTCACCATGTCTCTTATGTAATTAAGAAGAATCAATAAACTACATACTTTATGCATTTAAACAGAACATGCAAGTACTAGTGGTATCAGGCAAAAAGTTCTATTTTTAAAACTGTATGAATTTGCAAAAGCCTGAAGCTATTAAAAAAAATCAAATGAAAGACATCTGCATTTTAAAATTCAATTATAGAATATCTTCCTTTATACTACGCTTTTGCATTTTAATAAAAATATTGAAAGTAATTTCTCCATCTAATATTAGGAATATCCAAGAAAATTAGTATAAACTAAATAATGCACATTTTTATTTTGCATTGGCCAGCTTTAGATAATCAGACTAGTAACACATAGTTTTAAAGCATATCACCTCAAACACATCACGCCAGTAACAAAATAAAATCCCCACAAAATAAAACCAAATTTAGAGAAGTAATAATTAAGCTACCATTCTGGGTTTAGCAACTTTACCTGTTATGTTAACCATAAACATGGTAACCTGAATACCAAATACATTCATGATCTGCATTACAAAAAAAAAACTCAACAACTAAGCCCATGCAGAATTTTCCTTGCCTGTACTCAGGAACATCTTATCTCAAGCTCAAACTGTGCATGCACATGATGTACTAAAAAGTACACATCTCTGATTTTTATTATTTTCAAATAGTGTTTATCAAAGCAGTAAGGCTCCTCATCTCAAGTTAGGAAGCTTTTAAGCAAAAGACACAGCAGTGCACTATCAAGTAATTTTAGAGTGGTTAAAAGCTTTAGACATGTTACATCTTTTATGGCAGTCTTCAATCTCCATAAAGCACCACACTAAGCTCTACCCTTTGGCAAAACCAGCACTGACTGCATGTCCCTTTGCTGGAACTTTCAAATATTAACCCTATTTCAACAGCTTTGCTGAATATTTCATTAAAATCTGAATAAAATCAGAATTTAAAAGGGGACACACACCTTTTATGAACTTAATGTAATTTCCAACAATGCTAGGGAATGTATTAACCTTTTCTCTGCATCTAGTGCTGTCTCTAGAGAATGAGCAAAACACAACATGGAAGAAGTACAGTAAAAGAATGGAATAAAAATCTCGTTTAAACTCTCATTCTATCTCTCAGAATACTCCAAGCTGCAAGATATACTGCAAGAGCTGCTTAGATTCATCTCGTGCCTCAAAATGATTTCACAGCATTATCTTTATTTCCATTCTCTTTCTAAGAGACATCAAGACATATGGTATAACTTCCATATTAGTAAAATGGCCAAGTATTCATGTCTAAATTTTAGAAAATTTTAGAAAAATCTTATTTAATATTACACTGCATCGCACATAAAATAATACACTAAAGACAGATTTTGTCTAATAATGTATCGTGCAATCCTATGCAAGAAAGATGCAGAAACATTTCCAGCTATCTTTACCAAGAAACAGCAGTCTCAGAATATTTTGCATGTTTTACAGCTTAAGATTGAATGTTATTATAAACATGCATTATCTATCTAAAAGAAATCAGAACAGTGACACAAACACACAGCACTACAGAAAAATTAGCCTGTATATTCAGAACTCAGTCTTCAAATACATTAGTAGCTGTACATAGCCCTATCACTATTGTATTACCAACACCGAATATGTGTATCTGGAATCAATGCAAAATAGACTTAACACCATTTTCAGAGTTATAAAGTAAGAAAAGTGCCAAGAGAAGCGGTGAGGGAAAGTCTCCTCCTGGACAGTCACGTCTCAGTGACTGCCCAGTATTTATTCAAACATGAATCCCAAGCAGGTGCAACTATTTTCTGCTGCTTGTGAAGCCTTTACTAGGACACTCACAGAATGATATGGGTTGGAAGGGAACTTTGGAGATCATCTATTCCAACCCCCTAACAGAGCAGTGTCATCTAGAGCAGGATGCACAAGACACCATCCAGGCAGGTTCTGGATCATGGAGTGGCAAGCTGAAACCCTTGAAAGGAGTTCAGAGTATCTGAACCTTCTAAGTCCAGGCATTCCATTTATTGCTGCGGGCTGTCTGCTCAGTCAGTGCTTAAGGACAGTTTCAGGAATTGGCAGCAAAATCAAAAATGCATTTCTTTCCTTTTAAGCGCACAGAGTACATATGAAGTAACTAACTACTATCAGGAAAAGCAATAGAGTCACTCATCTCATTGGATCACTACTTACAAGAGCCAGGCAGGTCAATGCCCATCCATCTATTCCTGCATACATTTTCAGAGTATAACAAATAGTTATGAAAGCTCAATATAACTCGATAACCAGTACTGTGAGAGTTCCTGAAAGCTCACAAGTTTAAGATGGTATTACAGCTTGGAATATTCCAAAATATCTTTCCCTTGACAGATCTTTAGATATTTCTGCTGTGCCACTTAAAATATGGTATTGATAATCAAAACAGGTGACACAGGTACTTGAAAATGTCTCTTGAAGGTAAAAGAAGAAAAAATAATATATGAGATTAAGTCATATAAAAGTAAGACTACAGAAGAACAATAAATCTGACACAGAAAATGTTGTAGCTTGATTTAAGCAAATTACGTTTCAATCCTCTAGCAGCTGGTTTTGGACCTTTCAGTTTTGGCTTCTCACGTGTGTCACACAGAGATTATTTTAGATTCTTCATTGCCTTTCACATCCAACCTCCTCTTTCCCCTCCAGCTCTCCCTCTTCTCACTATCATGGAAGTGGTGTATCACATAAATGATCACGTAAGTGTCAAACAAGCAGCTGAGGCTAAAAAGACCAGGTTCCCCAGAGGAACACAGTCCTTGTTCTACCTGCCAACCATAGCTATTATCAGAAGTATTGTTCATTATAAACACACACACATATATATATCAGAAGTTATATCAAATAAACATTGTGTCATGTATGAAAGAGACAACACTATTTACCAAGAGCTGCTTAACAACAAGGAATAAAAAAAGCTTCATAGCAAAGTTTTGTTTTAGTAGTCTATATACTTGAAATAACGTAAAGAGAGTCAGGCTTAATTACGATACTATATTGATACATAAGCACAATTTAAATATACTGATCAAATATGTTTACCACATTGTATAGGTAACCTGCAGATTACTTATTTCATATAATCAACAGCATGATTCAAACTAAAATAAGACAAATAAAACTTGCAATTTTTCATTTTAAATTTAGACAGATATCAAGACTGTATCCATTAAGGAGGAAAATGTATTTCTGATATAATTTAGATTCTTAGCTGCTGGAAAATTTACACAGGATTATCTGATACCAAGAACTTCATGAGCCTATTTGTGTAACACTAATTTGCATTGGTACTGCACTCTAAATAATTGGTTGAGGGAGAGTGGGCATGCAGAAAACTGAAGGGAAAAAATGGAGGAATCTGTAACAGAAATTATGTAGCAAACCATAAATGGGTTTTTGTACTTCTGGTTCAAGCCTTTATATATTCCACCGAAGTGACAAAAAATTAGAGAAATCAAACTGCAATTTAAAATAATTTCTATAGAGGGAGCCAACAACCCGAGGAACAGGATTAACAAAATCTATTCCAGATCAGCAGAGCGTTCTTCCCAACAATTCTCTTTTATTACACTTACATGTTATTCAATCACCCACAGCACATAATCCAGATTCTTGCTCCACAGAATTCCCAAGCATTTAAAATTTGGTTAAAGAAGTTCTTGATTACATGTTATAGAACACTCAGTGTCAATATGTGACAGAATTTTTATTTGCTTTGGAAAAAGGTGGCAACTTAGATACTGTCATTCTAAATTACCTTTCATTCATTAAAGCCAGCAGTTTAGATGATTCCATTTGTATAAAATCTAAAAATATTAGCTTTTTTTAATATTAATATCTATAATAGACATT
>VXBZ01004752.1:8382-40275 GCA_013399135.1 Heliornis fulica | reverse complement strand
TTTAATACAAACCTCTACACCAGTAAATAGGCTAACACAATAGGTTGATCTAAAAAACCAAGGAGGACATCTAAAATAAAGTTGTGTAAAAGTGAGAGTTGGTAAGCTTTTTCATAGAGCTGGGCACCTTATTACTGCCATAACAGTTTTCCACACTATTTCATTGTCAAATTAGATTTCATATTATATACTAAGCCACTCAAATGTAATTACAAGTGAGGTATATTATATAAAGTAACTCAACAGCTTTGATAGATGCCTGTGACATTTTCATGCATCACCCCAATCATACAAATCATCTGTGCTGTCAGCATACATTGAGTAGGCTGACAAAAGATTTAAAGCTTAGCATTTCTGATATTTTACTATCTCTTCCCCCAAAAACAATTTTCTACCTCCTCTTTAAGGTGGGGGGGGGGGGAAGAAATGGGGTGACATTTGACACTGGCAAACAAAAACATTTGAGATTACACACCAATAGGGCGCTAAACCCTAAAAGCAAATTATAGATGATTTCTTAAAATGTTACCGTAGATGAGCTACACCCTCTAGTGGCACAAAATACTGTAGCTTGGTTATTTCCAGCAACATGAGACAGTTCCACACCTTTATGTCCCCACCATTCATGCTTTCCTCGCTGCATGTGGCACCATCAGTTGCCTAGTAAATGGGCTTGGGGTTAAGTCCCTTAGCTTTTGCACTTAAGTATTGTTATAGTGAAATACGCATGGTAACCCTCCAAACTGCAAGGAAACTGCCACTATAACATTCCCATCCAGAGATTCAAATCCCTTTTTCACACTCTGGGCTTTCTGACAAACCCAGGCTACATCAAAACTCCTGCTGAATATCTCTCTACTCTTTCCCAAGCACTGTATAGGCTTTCTGAAATCCCCAAACAGTCCTATTAAGCTTCCGAGACTCACCCTTCCAGTACTCAGATGTATACATCTTGGCTAAGCAAAACAAGAACCAACACACAAAGCCCCAGATGTTACAGAGTATTCAAAACTGCACCAGTCACCCAAATGGCTGTTTCAAGCTTAAATGTCCCTCTCCCTTTTCCAGTTTCACTATAAAAAAGTATTCATATAGCAAGCATGCAGCTAAAAATGGAATACCTAAATTCCTCTCAGCAAACTTGCAGCAGAGCAACACATCTGCCTGCCTTTCTGATGGCAACACATGAACAACTGACTGAAGAAAAAGGAAGCTTAGATTTATCTTCCTCTGCCTCACTTCATGGCTTTTACACTGGTAAAAAGATACATTATGAAAGCAGAGGTGGCTGTGACTCACAAAACAGCTGCTGCATCTCCTACTTTCTCCTTCAACTAACTTCCAAAAAAAGTGTTCCATCATGGCCAAAACTCCTTAAACAAAACAGTTTATAAAATTGTACAACCAGCAGCCTAAGTTGTACTAAAACAAGTGTCCTGAAACATTGCTTACAGACTCAGTGGTACCACTAAACTCTAAACAATACTTTTGAGGTTTTTTTAGACTCACAATTTTAGTCAGCTATTCATACAAGCTAGTAATTCTAACAGGATTTTGCTACAGTCCCTGTGTTAGTAAAAGAGAATATTACTAAAAAACTCAACACCCCTGCCAACACTAACAGGGCAAATGGACTCTGTATTTGGTATTAGGTAAGCAAATTATGCATTTCTAGTTTAATATCAAGACAACTTCAATCACATGAAATCGTTTACGGTAAATAGCTGAAATTTATTCTCCTCAAAAACTGGTATGGAACTGTAGTAAAAAACCCGAAACAGTTCACCCTAGGCAACAAGGCATGCACATATGCACACGTGTCTATACTTGTTAGTACGACCTTCAGTTAAAGTCATTCAGTCCAATTCTGACAATTCAAAACAGAAGCAACATTTGTAAAATGACTACTCAAAGGGCCAGGAGAAACACTTCCTTTTTTGTCAGAGTTTATTATTCTCAGAAATGAAAAAACATAAGGTTAGTGAAGCCTTAATTTTGCTTATTATATCAAATTTTACCCCCAGTAGTGTGTCTTGCAGAATATAATCCTTTTTTATTTTCCTCTCCTCAAAGATACAGGACCTTCGTTGAGCCGGGCAAAGTGAGAAACATCTCCTGGACATGTCTTCAACCACAAATGCATTTTTATCTTGTAAAACGTGTGCAAATTGAAGATACTACTGTTCCCTCCCCCATCTCTGTTTTTCTCACTGCAGAATAACAAACTCACCGGTGAAAACAAATATGATTGCTCACCTGGTTCACTACAACCATGGCACGCTTGGCTTGATCATCAGTTCAGATGGTTTGATCTGATCTGCTACACAGAAGCAAGCTAAGGAGCCTCCACACATTCCACTCCCCGGCTGAGCTGCAGGACAGTAACCTGCACCCTGCGTGCACTCAGCAGTTTATTGGGGCTGGGTGGAGAGATACAGCTGAATTCTGAAAAGAACTGATATATGAACTAATCTAAAACTTTGGTGCTAAGAAATTCCTTTACGAAAAAGAGTATACACTAATTAAAAGACTATCTTAAAAGGCTGATACAGTCAACATGAATTGGAAGTGGGGAGCGAGGGAGAAAAATGTAATCTTTCATACCTTAGCTCTTAAAATAGAAGTTAAGCACGATACCATGCCTGTAAACCAACTCCAATCTATCTCAGTGGCTGTACTTATCTCTCGAGGTAACTAAGATTCAAGGACAACAGGATCAAGCCAAGTCAGGGTGCAGCTGGCTCAATAACTTTTGGAAATAAGGCATTCATTGCTGAAGAAAATTTACATTTTTATGAAGGACAGCTATTCTCTAAGAAGCTGCAGGACATCTGACAGTCAGAAATCATTGTGATTCAGATGAAGATGCTAAAAGAAGTCTTATTTACTAGGTAAGTCAATACAAACACCGCTGATGTTTCAAGGACTAAAAGATAAATTATCTTAAGCAGGGGAGCTTGGGCATTCAACAAGAATATGAACAAGACTTTCTTTGTATTTCACTTAAAGAAACATTAGGACGGGTTCAGGAGTACACCTTAGTTATGAGGGTACTGAAACTAAGAATACCTTTAAAAAAAAAAATCAGCAACAATTACCCTAGTGGTAAACTGTCTTGGACCATTCCCTAAAATTGGCATTCCTTTAAAATATGAAAGCCCATGAACATATCAGAAAAGAATAGTTAAGTATCAGTTAAGTTCAGAGAAATTAACTGGAAGTGCTCTGAGGTTCAACACTGTTTAATCTGTTCTGTACTGTACATGGTTTGAGAAGCACACAGCACATTAGAAAAGTTCCAAAAGTCTCTCCTGAAACAATGTGACACTGACCTATGAGAGTTTTTCCCCGGTCAAGTATCCAGAGACATTCAGAATGATAAGGTCAATGGCAAAAGCACATTCAAACCAACAGCATATAAATCGTCTCAGGAGCTTACTGTAGTGATAACAATGAAAACCCAAAGAAGGGCTTCTGCTGCAGCCAGATCACGTAAATATTTACTTTTTCCAAATTTTCTTCATTAACTAAAGATGTTCAACCCTTCATTTCAGAGATGACTATGCTGTAAACATATTAGAAACTAATATGCAATTAACTAATACACAGCACACAAAATAAAAAGCTCAAACAGGATTTCAGTATGTTTAAACTACTTCAAATTAAATACCTCACATCAAAATGTACAGTTTAATCAGTATCCAATGTGCAAATAAAGCTTGTGTACACAGTACAAATTGTACTGTCCAAAATACAGACCTGTAATGTCATTTACCTTGTGTTTAAGCCCTCAAAATGCTAGTACTTTTAATACATTTAGCTTCTGTATTTTAAAAAGGTCTAACACATTTAATGGGTTAATCATAATTATGTTGTCTATAAGTACTCTGTCATTAGATAGTATTCTCTGCATAAAACCAATCTTACCTACAGATCAAAGGCAAGTGACTCTCTTTTGCCTGGAGCTCAAGCAGTTTAATGTCATAAGTACATTATCATGATGTATAAATGTAAGTTAAATGTCTTCCCCCATGAAAGAACACGGAAGTTTTATCTGGCTGCTAACTCAATAACTAAGGCTTTTAGCAATAATTTTTTTTCCAAAGGAATTATATCTTTGTTACCAGAATACATTTTTACTGTTTGAAATCTATGACCTTACTGAGAAATATCCAAAATTTTAACAAGGAAAAGTTACAGATATTAATTTATTGGAAACAGTTACCACATCTTAGACACCAAAGAACTGCTTAAGTCTTTTGGGGATACTATAAAATAATGCAATATAATGTTAGTGTAGTAATGAAAACAGACAATTATGTGTAAGAGCTGAAAGTTCAAAATAGAAAAAAAATGGTGTTTATCTTATATCTAAGCATGCAGAGGAAAACAAAAGGACTGAATTTCCATTATTGCTATCCTGAAAGGAAGAAATGTAAAAGGAATCCGAAAAATCTGTATCTTATATGGAAACATGACTTGATATAAGTATTCCACTATTCATTACAGAGAAGACAATGAATTATATAAGGGCTGACAAGCAAAGCATTTTCTACAGTCTTTCATAACAACTATCNAGCCCACAAAAATTCCCAGTTACATAATACAGATTTGAAGGACAGCAAAGACAACATTCACACAGAATATTTTTCAGACAACTCATGGAAAACAGTGAGTGAATGAGGCAGGAAGAAAACTGGAGTTCATGCACTATGTATAGTTCTGCAGCCAATGGTGTTAAATGTACAGGAATGAAAAATACAAGTAATGAAAGAGACAATTTCTTCACACAATGACCTTTAAGAGCAAGAGATTTTTTTTATTAAATTCTGACTAGAAAGTATTATAGTATTGCCTTTACGTCATCTGTATGCTTACACATACAAGTGAGCAGGAATGTTCCAAATGTGCCATCTTTTATTTAGTGAGTACTTTTCTCCAATTTTCTATAGTTAACCTTGACTGAACTAATCAGTCATCACAGAAAGTATAACAAGCTCCACTAAGTTCCCTTCACTTTCAAAATGTGTGTAGCTCAATCATCAAGCTTGAAGAACTTCTGTAGCTGTTTTAAAAGTTATTGTCATTACAAAAAAAAACCACCAAAACCAAACAACACACAACTCGCCTCACACACATCACCACCACCACCACCACCCTGCCACCTTGAAAACAAAGACTGCAAAAGCACAAAACACAAAGGTGCCACAGGCAGGAATACAAACTCAGAATCCCTCCTCTGCTGCATCTAGATAATATACAGACAATACCTACCTGTCTTTCTACTTTGCATTTTCCAAATACATACAGATAAGCCTATGCACAGCATACAGTATCTGCTCTCAAATCAAATGTAGAGATTGTATTTGTGTTTTAATACATAGTGTGCCAAAAATAATTTACAGGAAAAAAAAAAAAGTAAGTTTATCTAAAATCAGAATAAATTTGAACTTCAAGCTTCTTTGGGCACATCTTTCATGAAGGAGAAAAATGATTGAATATGCTGTTATAGCAACAAGAATTTAAAAACTAATTATTGAAAAATAGTTTAAAAATATATTTAAAATAAGTTTTCAGACTAGTTATATAGTTTACAGCAGGCAATACTGAAGAGCAAAATCCATGAAAGCACAATTTTTTTGCTTCAGATCTTTAATGAGATATGTATCTACATTGAAAAATATATTCATGTAACATGCACATATCATGATAAAATCACTTACAGTTCTTTGTGCTTCTCCTCTGCCAGAATTTGGTCGTTTGGCTTCAGTCCATACCTGGAAAGAAAAAAAAAATGAATTACTCCTTTGAGGATATAACCATAAAACATAGTTTTACAGTTTCAAATTGGGAAATTACAAAACAGTGTAATATTGTTGATTTGGGAACCTTAGGCATTGCAAAGACAGCAGCAAAGTTTCCTAAAAATGTTTACTAAACTTAACATCACACAAAACCTTTGCTTTATATCACAGCTTAAAATTGTATCAGATACTTTGTCTTGCTACAGATCAAAAATCACAGAATTACTGAAGTGTAGGAGTTGGAAGGGACCACAAGAGATCGAGTCCAACCCCTCTGACAAAGCAGGTTCCCTAGAGCAGGTCACACAGGTCAGCGTCCAGACGGGTCTTGAATATCTCCAGAGGAGACTCCACAACCCCCTGGGCAGGTTATAACCCACATATTGGTGTGGAACCTTCTGTGGTCCAACTTGTGATCATTGGCCCTTGTCCTGTCCCCACAGGCCACTGTGAAGAGTTGGCCATCTCCCTTTGTTTCTCACACTTCAAATATTTATAAACATTGATCAGATCCCCTCTCAGTCTTCTCAAGGCTGAACAGCCCCAGCTCACTCAGCCTTTCCTCACAGGTGAGATGCTCCAGGCCCTTAGTCATCCTTGTAGCCTTCACTGGACTCTTTCCAGTAGGTCCTTTTTGTACCGGAGAGCCTAGAACTGGACACAGGACTCCAGGTGAGGCTTGACCAGGGCAGAGTAGAGGGGGAGGATCACCTCCTTCCACCTGCTGGTTACACTCCTCTTAATGCATCCCAGGATCCCATCAGCCTTGGCCACCAGGGCACACTGCTGGCTCATGGCTAACTTGTCATCCACCGGGACCCCTAGGTCCCTCCTGCAGAGCTCCTCTCCAGCAGGTCATCCCTCAGCCTGTCCTGATACCCGTGGTTGTTCCTTCCCAGGTGCCAGACCCTACACTTGCTTTTATTGAACCTCATCTGGTTCCTCACTGCCCAGCTCTCCAGCCTGGCCAGGTCTCGCTGAATGGCAGCGTAGCATTCCTGAGTGTCCACCACTCCTCCCAGCTCTGTATCATCCATGTACTTGCTGAGGATGGACATTATTCCCTCATCAGGGTCATCGATGAAGAAGTTAAACTGGACTCAACACCAACCCCTGGGGAACACTGCTAGTCACAGGTCTCCAGCCAGACTCTGCTCCACTGATCATAACATAACCCTCTGGGCCCAGCCCAGCAGCCAGTTCTCGACCCCCCTCAGCATCCACTCATCTATCCCATTTCAGATCTGACAAAACATGACAGTGAGGAATACAGGCAATGTGAACACTAAAATGGGTTTAGTACTTCCTGCTGTACCAAATAAAACAATAATCAATAACAAAAATACTCTATAGAAAAAAAAATACTTTAACAACAGGCTATTTAAGAAAATTTCTGCAGACCATACAGTCAACATCTGATCAAAGTGAAAGGTTGAGAGAAAGAAACTTTCTTTGCTAGATTAACCTAACAGGCAAATTAACAGAATAGGTTGCCTACACTCTCTGAATCAGAGGTAAAAAGAAACCAAATTCTTCCCAGCACAGGTAACCACTAGTCACGCTGCAGCTGTACTGTCACTCACTCTGATCTTTCTTTTGTTCTGCCTCAGAGAAAAGTCTTTTGCTATCTCAAATTATTCCACAAATATAATGACTGAGGCTTTCTGTGGGATTTTGGTGGGTTTTTTTGTGGACTGGTTTGTAAGACAGACATACAAATGTAAGCAGACAGAATTCAAGCGTCCATTGGATAATTCTGCAAACTAACGGTTCACACTGCAAAAGGCAGAAGGTTTCATTCCCACTGTCCCTTCACTTTCTGTTTTTGTTGCTTGCTCCAGTCAACTGCAGAACCATAAATTAGTGCTCCTGAGGAAAGATTCTGGTCACCAACCAACTACAATCAAGCTGTCTTGCAAATTGACTTTTATTGCAAATAAACAGATAAGAATTTATGCTCTCTATTCCTTACAGCATTTTCGGGTGGTACTCTCCAAAACTTGTTTTTCCAGCACAAATTTAAAATGCAGACATCAACCCCAAACACATTCTCAAGTTCACTAGTGCTGCATTCCAACATACAAGACACTGACTGACCCATTTTTCCTGTTTACATATGCAGAGCCTGCCCTAGGTTATTTCCCATAGTATCACACTGTATCCATTTATCCACTTTGCTGTGAAACCCTTCATGGAGTTACTTCTAATTAAGATACAGTGGGGTCCATCCATATTCTTTGAAATGTGGGATTTACATTTGACTCTTACAGCAAGCAGACTACACTGTAACACACTTAAATATCAGATTCAGGTTCTCTGATTGATCACCAAGTCTTCTTTATAGTTTATCATCTTATCAGTCTTGAAGCCACAAATTTTAACTGTTGTGATCTCACATTTACTTCCAAATCAATGTTTTCTGTAGTGAACACTATCAGGCTCTTTTTCTTGAATGAAAAAGGGTCTAACCCAAGGCCAGTCTCTCCAGAATGCTTATATATCAGAGAAAAAGTCACTTTAAAGGGAACTTCCTTTAGATGTTAAAGAACACTAACTCTTCTTATGCAACATGCATAATTTAAAATAATATCAGGTCATTCAATAAAAGGATCTGCCTGTCATAAAGATATACACTTTGCTAATACACAATCCATTTGGTCAAGGGAAATAATTTTGCCCATTGGGAAATATACCCACATAAGCCATAATCATTTTTCACTAAAAATACTGCATGCCATTCCTCTGACCAGGAATCAGACTTCTTCAGTTAGAACTGAATACAGTTTTAGTTGCTGAGGATATAGAAAAAATATCTATACTTGAGCTTTTTAAAGCTTCCAGATTCTTTATTCTTCCACTTTTTTTAACTGCAATTTAACCCTGAGTTATTTAGGGAGAAAAAAAGCCCAAACCACACAAATAAACCCCTTCAGTACTTAGACCAGTAAGTCAGCTACAACAGAAACCATGTAACATAATGGGAATGTTGTTAACAGATGTGTGATTCCCGCCTGGGGTATGTTACTGACATACCACAGGGAGGGGTGTGGGAATGACCCAGTTGCTACCCCAGAGGTTTGCAGAATGGTTCCTTTGGTGAAGCTTAGCTTACCTAATTTCCTTCATCACCACCCCCCTTCTCTCATCACAAAAACGGCATTTTGCAATTACTTTTCTTTGACCTTTAATTATACCATTTTGATAGCAACTTGGCAAAGAAAATTTCTCACAAAGGGACGTGATTGTAGAGTTCAAACTTCTATTTCCATTTTCTGCATTAAGGATGCATATTATATTTCACAGACAGCTGCAGAAGCATTTAATAAATTTAAATGTGCATCTAGCACACTGAACAGGTTACATAATATTTCCCAACATGTGTTTCATAGGCAAGATTGATAAGCACCAGTTGGCTCTTCCTAACTGATTAATGTTAGATTTCAGGGAATTTCTCTAAAGATATTTAGGAACTGAGGATACTAAATGCAACATGGAAGCTAAAGAAAATGCAGTTGAAAAAAAAAATTAAAATACGGCCATACAAAACCATCTAAGTAACCAGTACACATATTATACATTTATGCACAGGTATCAATCTAATTAGTAGAAGGGAATCAAATATGCTATGGAAGGAGGCAAAGGAATGGAAGGGACCACAACACATCCTAGCATATTAAATAATAATTATTCTTTCAACTATCCAGTACCAAACTGTGATACAGTTTCAAAATGTTAACAGACTCTCCACCAGCGTTCAAGATCCCATTTTTTAAAAAGGACCTAAAAATAAAAGTATGCAAGGGTCTACAGCATTATCATAGGTAAATGTCAAACCAAACCATAGTACATTTCAAAGATACATTTAAACACTTTGGTATGTCCTTCACAGACATTTAATCTACTGGATGAGTAGCCATTCCTTCAAAATGGCAGCTGCACATAATCATGATGATGGACAGAAAAAGCACCCCAACTGCAGCAGTTATCAAGCTGCCCAGCTGCATATTTCCACCTAACTGGTGCAGCTGCTTGTCTAGATACAGACACCCCAGCCTCTGAGCACTGCAGCTAATGGCTTCTGACAGGCTCATCGTACCTTGGATAAAACTTCCACTTCTGAAAGACAGGAGCTTTCTCCCCAGACTCAGGTCCTTATGTCATTTCTTAAGCCACAACACTCTTCATCTGACCTCTAGATGTCATCATATTATAGTCACTCCAACGCCAACTGATCAAAGCTCAAGTGACCTAGCTGCAGATAGGAGCTAATGGAGATCATTATTCTACCATCCATCCTCTAATCACAGTTTTAAATTATTTGTTTCATGCTGTTTTACCTTATTCAGAATAGAGATAATTTTTAAAGCGGTATTATTTCCAACCTGATTACAAAAAGGCATGCTTAGGCATTTAACTAACCAGGACAAATGAGCAAGATAATCTCCCTATGTTTCATCAAGAAACAGAGGTCCAACTCATATTCACACTCTGGAAAATCATCTCTCTGTCCTTTAACTACAGTGGACACAGTGATTGACTGCTGAGCAAGGCAGTTTGAATGCCTATTAGTCCTGAACTCCATAACTTCAGAAAAGTAACAAACCAGGAATATATTTCAAAGAGAAAAATCTTGAAATAGTTGAATTGTAACTATCAAGGATGCTTTTTCAACTTCATAAGACAAAGCTTTCATGACTTTTTTCTTCATTGGTTTACTATAACCAATAACTCTACCAAAACTTGGATATGAACTTCATGTTACCATCTTTCCTTATTGTTATGTTTCCAGATCCAATTTTTATGTACATGCAGATACCTACAAATCTAGTCCTCTAAAACATTTACCGCAGATTCAGAACTACATTAATCTTAAATATTTTTCCTTTCCACAGGCTGAAAATAAATTAGCACAGACCCAGACTAATAGATTATTGCAGGTGTTCTGAGGACAGATACTATACAGACCCATAATGGCAGTAAGGACATTTGGCTGTACATACAGCTAAACTTACTCTTCTAAACATACTCATAAAAAAAAAAAAAAATGCCAAGGCCACTTGGAAGACTTTTACTATCTTTAACAGCTAGTGATACAACTCTGGCAAGCACATTCTATTTGGTTATAGCGCTACCTCAATTTCAGTTTTTGCAGAAATGTAAATTTTGTATTAAAAATCTACTTCTCATTTTTAAAGCACACCAGAACCTGTAAGTTCAGTTCTGACATGCAATGCATTTTAGAGATCTTTTGAAATGGTAATCCTACAACTCAAAGCTTTATTTCCCAGCTCTTAATATGAGGTTATGAAAATTAATGTGCTTGGACTGTACTCATCGTTTTTACAGTAATGTTCTTAATGTAACAAACAGCCATAAGGCATGGTTCTAGCATCCAATTTTTCAAAGCCCTAACCAAATTAAGAAGAAAACATGGCCTACTGTGTACTGGTGAAAAACTCCAGATGAATATCAAGTTCAGATCTGCTCTACTAACAAGAGTTTCTTGAAAAGCTGGTAAAACTCACCTGTCCTAAGCCACATAAGATGGCACTGAACAAACAGGTTTAAAAAGTGGCAACAGACTTCATAGCTTCAAAATTAATTCACCTTTCAAAGTTGCTTGAATCAAAAACATACACAAAAACAAGAGCTAAATATGTACAGATACCAAACAAAAATTAGCCCAGACATATATACTGCTGCTTGGGCTGGAAGGGTCAGACTTCCCAAAAACAGAGGTAGACAAAACTGTATACATACCAGAGTAACATTTTCAGAAATATTTTAAAGCATATTTGCAAAGGAACCAGACACTAGAGTTGGGGTTTTGGAGGGGTTTTTTTTGCATTAACCATCAATGTGAGTAGTCAGTATTTTAAAAAATATTAAAATTATTTCAGAATACAAGGTTGTGAAAGTAAAGCACCCTAGGAAACTCCAAGCACATATCTGTGCAGACATTCTTCTGCCTCCTCTGATGTACAAATAAATAGATTTTTTTTTTGTCAGAGTACACTGTCAGAGCAAGCTCTAACTTGCTCCCCATTAAAGCACTCAGGCTTTACTCTTCCATAAGCTTATTCTACCAGCATGTCTTGCCGCAGTCACTGGTTTAAGTATTTCTCAGGTCAAATAAAGTAGAATGTACAAAAGGATAGATTCCCAAGGTGTTCTTTGAACTTAGCAGAAAAGTAATCAAAACAGGAACAGAGTACGATTTCTCTGTCAGGTATTTAAAGCATGTTGGTTGTATTAAATGGATAAGACAAGTAGAATTTATTCTATACAAGGCTTATGCTTCATCAATAAAAGACTTTTTAAGACAAAGCACTGAAGAAACATTTCTTCATAAATTTTCAACAAAGCCATTTAAGAAACCTCGAGAACTTTAGATTAGCCTGAGAGATAAGAAGCCCATACTGAAGAAGCTTCCATAAGCATGTCAGCAATTATGCTGCTTCAAGTTTCAAGTGATGTTAAGGGTACTTTCACTGTTCTAAAAAAAGGAATGCAATCCTTTTTCTGTTGCTTTTTTCCTCAATTATTAATCTTGTAAAAACTAGGACAAGCCTATGGGACACTGGTTCTCAAATGTCCTTTATCAGACTATTGACTGCTCTCTACCAAACCTAGTTAACACACCCCACAAGATCTTTCATGTCAGAAACTCAGCCATGCATGAACCTGCTAGAACTGTGCATCCTGAAGAGCATTTACAGACCAATGCACAGAGCAAGCTCAAGAGAAGCTTCCAAAATATTTCTAACACATCACATTTACGCAGGATGAGTTTAGAAGGTCAGCCTGTTTCTCATCTTCCATCTGCAATTTATCAGACAGAATGAGTAATGCTGCCATAACTGCTATCATCATTTCTTCTGACTCGATCTATACAGAGATCAAAAGGCAATAAGTGATCTGCTTTTCCTACAGTAGTAAAATGCCACTTAAAACAAGACAGTATTTCTGCATTTTTTTACAAGGCCACAGTTGCTTAAAAATGTCAGTTATGTCTAACATAGCCTTATGCTTCTGATTAGCCTAGTAATCTTTTCCATGTACACAAATACGGAATATAAGTACCTTGACTTGCATTTGTTTGGTTCATCACTTTAAGGTTGCTAAGCCAGATTTGAGGGACAGTGCGTTTTCTGAATTAAGATGAAAGCAAAAACCACAAACTAGACCACACCTTATGCATAAAGTCAGCAGCCAAATTTACCACGGAACAGATGCAACCAGCTAAACCAAAATTAAAGTTTTGTGCACTGGCACCTACATATATCCTAGTCCAAATATTTAGTTTAAGGCATCTTTTTTTTTTCACCCCCCATTAAAAAAGCCAAATCCAAACATTAAAGGGCTTTGATTCATATCCTGAAAGTCTTAGTCAATTGCCTGACTTCCACTGGTTTTATTCTGCCAGTTTAATGCATTTGTTTTTTTTGTCCAGCCCTCTGTTGCTTTGCTATAGCCTCCCAGCTTCACCACCTGAAAGGCACCGCACTCCACATTCCCTCAAAATTTCTCTCCCCATTAGCCTTCCTCCTATTCCATAACAGGGCAGCTTGTCACACCTACCTTTTCACATTCTCTCTTGGCCTCAAATTAACAGCAAAACAAGGACCCCCTCTAGATTAATTTGTTTTTAACAGAAATTAATCTAGAGGGGGTCCTTGTTAATGACCTGTTACTGTAGAACGGCCTTGTACAGACTGTCAATTTTTAGAAAAATTTCTGAGTAAATACTGCTTTCTTGCCAAATATAAAATGCAAGTCCAGAATCTCTTACTTAAAGAGGGATAGTATGATAGCAGTACAATCCCAAAGAAAACTTGCTTCTAGAAAAAAACGTTTTGCAGTAGCCCACTTATACTAACAAAAGAAGAAACTGCCTAAAAGACTTTTCAAACATCCCTTTAAGAAAATATTAGGGCTGAGATACTGCACATCTCGGATTGACTTCAGCATGATCAGCGCGAGACCCAACACTCTGCCACTCACTCATGAGTGACCTAGTGTTAAGTACAATGGCTACTGATGAAATCCACAGATGACAGCCGACTAGCAGGAGTATATAGTGACAACAGAATATTCTACCTGACAATAAGATGAACCCATTCCAAACACAGTAACTTCAACACACAGACAGATGCAGAGTCAAGTAGGTAAATAAAAAGAATAAAAGGAATAAAAGGAATAAATGGAATAAAAGGAATAAAAGCATGGGCAGGGATAAAGACAACCCAGAGTATAACTTGAAGAGGGGTGAAACCAGCTGTCTGCCTGCAACTAACTCAAACTGAGCTCCCAACATATTAAACATTGAAGACATCTGTGAACTACTTTAATTTAGAAATAGGAAAGAACAAATAAAACAAAAATGAACAACAACAACAACAACAACAACAAAAAAAGACAACCCCAAGAGTCTAATAATTTCATTCCCTTCCATTTATACACAGAAAAACATGTAGTTATAACAGCTTGGGAAGAAGAAATGTAGGAATGAGTGAAACACACTAGTAATAGTGGCAAAGAGACATGAAAAAATAGCAATAGAAAATTCAAGTACTTTTATCTGTAGACTGTTGAAAGTTAATTATGTTAGTTATCAGTGACAAGGAATCAACTCCAGCAGAAGAAAGAGCATGTAGCACTGTCCTGGCAGAGACTTACACTGCTTAATACAACAAAAGCATCTGCTTAAGGAAAAGCTTATGTCCAACTCAAACCACACATATTGGCCATTTAATTTATAAGTTCCAGACTTTAAAAACTGCAGCTGAAATAGAAATGCCAGGGCTGAATCTTTAAGAATCCATTGGGAATTTCCGGTGTCTTCATTTTTATCTGGTTATTAGTACCCAGTTCCTATATATTGGTATATAGACTGAAGACTTATTTAACTGCATCACATCCTATACAAACTTCTGTTTTTCAGAAAGAAAAAAAAAAACAAAACAAAACAAAACCAAGCTTGAAATTTCTGGGTGAAAGGGTTCCCAAAAATATTAGCAGAAAGATTTTTTTTACCACAATTTTTGTTGTTAAAATGAGATGCATTTAAACTTCAGCATGGAATTAACTTAAAATTACACTCCTGAAACCTAAAAGAAAAAAAAAATGCAGCTATTGCTGTCATATGCTAGAAACATTTTGTTTCCACAATTTCTTGCACATGGAAGATCACTAATTTTAATATAAATATTACTAGATATAGGTTTTCAGGGTTTGTGGTTGTTTGGGGGTTTGTTTGTTCTTCCCCCGCCCCCCCAGTTCCACCTTTGATTAAGATTTTCATAAATAGCTGTTTCTAAATTATTCTGTGAAATAAGATTCCCCAGTGACAATATGGTTAGAAATCAGGACTTTAATCAGCTATTAATATCGTAAGACAGATTTAAAGGGCTTTTGAAATTGAAGTTAAAACAATAATAGGTTTAAATGATTAAAAGAGATTAAGAAATCCAGGAAAGTTCAAAGCCTGTTAATCACCAGACTGCAGAAAACTATGATCATTTAATAGGGTCAGCCCTATCACTCTGGACTTAAGCATATAGCAGTGGCCTTGTCAAAACAGTTTTCTTAACTATCAGCTAGTGAACTAAAAATTTAAGACATCTAAACACTCTGGCAAACAGCTAAAGGAAAATGTTTTTTCAGTAATAATTCTTGAAATATCTGACTTCGAGCATCTTTCAAAGAGCTGTACATTGTACATTTTTTTTTTTAATTTTCTCTGAATTCTGTATTTATTACACTGGTAGAAATCTACTTGGTTGACCTTTAATAATTTCATCAAGGAATATAATATTAAATCAGTATGTGCAGACCTATTGGCAGTTCTGCTTATAGACTAAACTCCAACATTCTTTTATTATTATTCCTTTGAGTCTTCAATATTTAAACCATTTATTTAGTCATTCCAGCCATGTTACATTGTTTCTGTTCTGAAATCATAACCTAGCCTTTACATATAAATTTTCTTCAATCAGAAACATTGGTTTGCAGTTGAATTCAGTCTAGTTATAAACACAAACCAGCTTTCACAATCTTGCATTAGTTGCATTTGTTTAAAAATATTAAATTTTATTAAAAAAACCAAACCCCAAAGTAATAATCCAAATAGTAATATACTAAAAGGTTCCTGTTGTCTTCCTAGATGCAATTATTACTTTAAAATTTATTGTTTACACTAACTTGTACTAGTTCTACAGATACTGTCAGCACCAGCACTGAAAATCTCAAAATACTTTGCTGTTGCATAAAGAGCACTGCTTTGATAAGTAAATTGTAACAAAATATCATTTCAGAGAATGCAGAGTAGTGTGATTGTGCAGGTGATCAGGAGATTGTCCTGTCTGGATTTATTGATAATTTAATACATTTCATAACTGAATTACAGCTTATGCCCCATAATAGATCTGTTCTGTCTCTACCACTAAAAGAACAAAATGCAAATTTGATTACTAAAACACAATTATTTTAATATCTCTAGTTCACAGAGATAAATACCACATCAATAAAAATCAATTAATAAACAGCAAAAGATCATTACTATTCAGCAAAAAACTCAAACCATAAAGTCAACCCACAATAATACTTTCAAACAATAAAATCCTCAAAAAAGGAGGATACTGGGAGTACTGAGTCTGTGTTAAATCTTAATTTAAATACTACATAGTCTTAAAAATGCTAAGGGCTGACCTTTTCATCACTCATAGGAACACAGAGAAAGAGAATGGTGTATTATATTTAATGCAAGATACACTGCTCCATTTAGAAATCTTAAGGAAATTGAGTCTTTTACATACCACAAATTTATTTATTAAAAATTATTTAAGATGTATTCCATTTTCCTTTTACACAGCTTTATGGATGTGTTTGTGACAGGCTAGGCAAAAGTATAAATTCCATACTATTATTGCAACCTAAAGCTAGATCTCTTCCATCTGGCTCTGCATATGAGCACTTGTTAAATGACAATTCAGCCTATAGAAACTTAAACAGAGAATCATCAGGGAGTTCATGTGCCGTAATTTGTCTTCTCTAAAAACTGTTTTTTCACACTGACTAGAGCAAAGAGGAAGCTATAGACAAGTGTTGCAGCTATCATGGTATACCAGCCATACTGGAAGAATGCATCTCAGCCACTAATGGCAAATAGTTGAGAAGGTTTCTTTACTATACAGAAAACTTCATCCTAAAAAATTAAGGACTGATGCCAGGGTGGAGTTTTAGAGAGAGCTCTTAAGAAGTAAACACCTTGCTTTGCCACCACTAGATGATCAGACATAAGGAGAACAGCAATTATTGCTTCTGGGAAGAACTGTTCCTCCCTTTTGCCTCTAGCCAAAGCCACTGTTTTGCATCTTAACCCTTCACCCACAGCAGTAGCTGCAACATCAAGCCCAGACATCCAACGATGTGGCAGAGGACAAAGGGACTCAGGTACTTGGACAGTTCCTGCCACTGACAGTCCCAAAGAGCTTCCCTGCTTTGGCTAAGTAACAGCTTTGTCCCATACCTGATAGTCAAAAACATGGTTTAAGCATTTCTGATTTTGTGAGTTAGCAAAAATTTGAAATTTGAACTATTCTATTTTGTAAAGCTGCCAGCCTTTTGGGGCTTTTTTTTAATCCAAATTTATATATAAAATTTGAAATAACCCTACTTTTGAAAACAAGTCTGCTACATCTTAAATGTTCTTAGCTAAAGCAGAAATTTCTAGCTGATGTTGTTTCAAATCAACAAAAAGCTAGCAATTTACTAATCTAAACTAATTTGGTATTTGAATAGTAGAATATATTGATACAACTCTAGTTTGCCTTATCTTATATATGATAACCATGTTCCTAGTACAAAAGCTACCAAAGAGCCAAGTCAGAGATGCACAGGCTAAATTTTGCAAAAGTGGCAAAATGAGCTTATTTTTCTTTTCTTTAAGACAATAACTAATTCCCAGGCCGATGTGATTTCCAACAACTCTACCATTGTGGGATTGCAATCTAGATTAAAAATACTACAGACATTGAAATTGAAACCACATCAAGACACAGATCCAAACACTTTACCTAATGTAGACCAACCATCAGCTACATTCTATCCAGTATTGTAGTTGTTACTTTGTACTGCTGTACATAACATCACAAGCACAATTCAAAACCAAAATAACTTCAATGAAACACACTCTTGCAAAATTGAGTTGCAGCAATCAGATTCAAGGGAAGGTCTTTAATCTCTTTTCCAAACAGCGTTTGGAAAACATTCAAAAACATTCCTAAGAGACACAAGAGATTCTGGAAATGTGGTCTCTTCTACTGGCAGGCCTGAGAAATATATGCATTAGAAATTAAGAGATTTACAATGTAACTACAGTGTTTGTCTTAATAAAAGAACAGATAAAATATGCTTACTTGAAGACATCTAAGAATCACTGGAATTGAAACATCCACATCACCTTTTCTGTTTTTCTGTTAACTCAATATTCATAGTTGAGACTGCATGACACCTTTAACTGGAGATGAATTTAATTTCTATATAGACGAATTTATAGTTTCACTTCTCATAAAGGAAGATGACTGCAGGCTTCCTGCCTATATTGATAAACTGAAGTCTACAACAGACACTTGGTCTCCAGTAACCTGGGAGTAATGATGGTTTTGCCCTGACAAAAATGAATTAAAATAGCACTCAAACAGATGCTTCACCCTTCTCCATCTCTTGACTAAGGGAATGTGAGAAAACCAGTAATTAAGAGTAAGACAGGCTACCGCTGCCTCCACCCTCTCCCTGTGGCTACAGCAGAGACCACAAGTTTGTCGCTCCAGAAACAACAGGACAAGAAGAGGCAAAGCACAGAACAGGCCTGGACGTGGTCACCTGATGCAGAGCACAAGCCCATATCCAGGATCAAGAGCAGAACAAGCACCTCATAACTTAGGTAACACTTAACAGCAACACTGATGTGGTATTTGCAAGTTTTTCAGAAATAGCATGATGAAATAGCAAGTTACTAAACAGAAGTGTTAAAAGTCAGTATTCAATTTCAAAGAAAGTTCAAAATATCTCTCATCTCCATGCATGTAACTTGGGAAGAAAAGCTACTGAAATGCAAATTGTCTGGCCTGTATGAAGCAAAACAACCAAGCAATAGTGAGCATTAACATTTACTTGAATATCTAATTTTTTAAAAACTGAATTTTTTTAAAAGCTTAAGGTAGTTCAACAACTTTAAAGACGCTATCATTAGAAAGTTGTCTTTTCCAAGAGATGACAAATCAATTTCACATAGTGTAAAAGTAACTGAGAATGTCACAAATAATTGTTACTTTTTGATTAGACTTTTCTATTCAATTCACAAGTGATCAAAGTGTTTCACTATATCACAGTAATAACTTAAAAAACAAAATAAAACAACAAAATTCTATCTACGCTGTTCAAAATTTTAGGTTGGTGAAGCAAGATGGAAAACAATATTAAAATCACATCTTATTACTCTAATTAAAAAGAATGCCTGCAACCATACCCAGAACATGAATCACAATTTTTATCTCCTGTATCCTAATAAAAGTCAACCCTGTAATTGTGCAATCCAGAAACTCTAAGATGAAAAGTTTTTCAGTACAAACAGCAAGTACCACTCCCAAAGAGAAAGTTTAGCCATCTGGTTTTGGACCGACTCCAGTTCTATACTGAGAAATCCAGCTTTTCCAAAGACATTTTCGGCAAGGAACTTAACATCACCGCGTCGTTAAACAGACACACTTCATTCATAGAGCTCTTTCACTTCAAGTTCCTTGTTTGGACTGAGAAGGCAAACGGAACTCAGCATTTCATTATTTGCCTTGTAATGCAACCCCCAAAGTTTTTTTGAACAATTTTTTACTTAGGAGTGATGGGAAAATACAGATAAACTCTGGGTGTGTCAGTCTGTCATGTGTCTCAAGGTGATTCTAAAGAAGCTGAGAACTAGACATGTTCTACTGACATGTATTAAATTACCAAATTTTCTGAAGAAATGGAAAAAATGAAAAATGAAGTTACAGTTAGCAGTCCACTACTAAGCAAGTATTCTAAGAAAGCAAAAACACAACAAAAGGAAGAGAGAACAAACAGTGAAGAATTTCCTATTCGTGAACACATTACATCCTATTTTAAAGTATATAAGTTGTTACAAGCTCTTTATAATCATTATTGAAGCTCAGTACACCCTGAAAACATCACAGGTCCCCATGCAGAACTTTATCCTTGCATAGGGTTGATTTTTCAAAACACCTTTTCAAAATGGAGTTTAACTAAAAATCTTCCATTCATTTAAACTACACATTTAACTAAATGCTCTAGGAGAAATTACCGAGCTCATAGAAATCTCTAATTATACTGCCAGGAATACTACCAAATTTAGAGTCACATTAGTACTAAACGGACCTTTTTAAGACAGATATCCTTATCCTAAGTTCTTTGCAAGCAAACACTTAAGTTTTTTATAATTTACCAGCAGTCAGATGATGCAATTTGGCTCAACAGTTTCAACAATGTTCCACGGTCAGACCCTGAGATAAGCTAAACTGATTTCTACAGACACAACTGAAAACATAAGTTAATAATAAAGACCCTACAGCTGCTCAGCTTCCCTGCAACAGATAGCTTGGCTAGCAATTTTGCATAAGGATTATTGAAATAATGGAATTATGCAGTAAAGCACCTTTCAAAAAGAAACAAAAACCAACCAAAAAAACCACCCCAAAACCACCAAAACCCACCCACAAAGGAAAGGTGAATTTTGAGAGAAAGTTATTATAATGTACTTTCACAAACAGTAACCACTGTACAGACAGCCAACACAATCGTCAACTCAAAGCAATACAAAATCCCATTAACCTGTCCCAGAGAGATGATGAAGCTCACAAAGTCAAAGTAAACACATTAGTGAAACTGGAAAAGCTGTAAGTCTGGGGGTTTTGTCCCACTTAAAACTGGCAGCAAACTCTGTATCTGCAATTTGTGAATACTTTGATCCTTCAACCTCATACTATGGAATCACCACTAGTCTTTGCTGGTCTTCAAGCTCACTCCAGCATGTGTTTTCAAGGAAAGGCCTTTTTAGCATTGAAGCCCTAAAACTGTGTTGAAACCCTAGTCTAGTGAAGAGACAGAGAATCACTTCCGATTGTGCAAAAGCTGTTTAGACCCTTAGTCACTATATGACTGTTAACTGCATGACTGGTGTTTCGATTTTTTTTTTTTTGTTGTTATGGGAAGCTACAAAGGCTTCTGTTAGCTACAAGCAAAAATAACAAATTGAAAATATTGAGAACAACATGTAGGATAATGGATGAAGCCACAGCTACACAGACCAATCTAAATTTAATGCATGTAAACAGATGTATTTCAGCTGCTTCTCAAACCTTTTCCTAACTTATAATCCAAAGAGTAGTGAAAAGATAAAATATGTACATAATTTTCATTTCCATCACACAAGCACTAAAACAGCCTCAAACAGGAAAGCTAAACTTAAGAGACATCAACTTTTCTGTTAGTAAAGTTTGTGCAAACAATCATCCTCTAACAGAACTCTGCAGTAAGGAAAAAGAATGATCAAGCATCTCCAGTAATGACCCAAACACTTTCAATGCTGCAGACAGGTTGCTAGCACACTGCAAAACATCCATACCCATACTTGTGACATTACAGATAAAATTACAGTATTTCTTCCTCAAGTGTGACAACATTTCCTTTTCATACATTAGCCATCGCCAACACTGTAAAATACAAAGTCACTTTGAAGACCCTGTTCCTTCTTCCTCTGACATTTCTTCAAACCTGCTTTTCTAGTAAGAGAAAAAAGATTATAAACCCATTTATTGGATTACAGGTAGTTTGTATTTACAACAGTATCACAGAGAAAGCAAGGAAGAGAACTAAGGAGCAGATAATACAAGGCATAAAAGCGGTTTAAAAATACATACCTTTACTGAACACATTCAATGAATGAACTTGTATAAAGATTGTCATAGACCCTGATTTTAAGAAGAAAAAAATGACCACACAAGCAAGGAGAAAAATAGTTGGCTGCTTTGACAACTGGTAAGTAAACCCAATAGAAATTTGTAATCCTGGACAATGATGGTAATCAAATAATCAGTTTGGTGATGATAAATGTAATGGAATTATGCATCACAGAATCACAGAATGTGAAAGATCATCAAAAGATCATCTAGTCCAACCCCCAGGATCACCAGGTGCAGGATCACCCAGATTGAAATCACATAGGTCGAGACTGGTAAATACACCTCACTTCCTGAGATCATGACTCTGGTCAAGATCACCGAAAAAGGGTAAAATAAAGCATTAAGTGTCCTTAACTTTGATGTGAGAAATTGAACGTATATCATAATTTCCCCTAATCTCCACTTTTTTTTTAAGAGCATGAGATGGTATTTACATGCTTATACAGGTGCTGGCAATTTAAAATATTTTCTGTATCTTCCCACTGGCTAATGAAGGTTTTCACATATTTAGAAGTTTCAAGACTAGCATAATAATTCTGTCAACATGAATTTGCCAATAACAATTATCTCCAACTCCTCAATTCATGTAGCCATAGACCCAAATGTCAGACAGCAGCAAGAGAAGATTTATCTATTCTGTGAACATAAGCCTCTCAACCACTGAATGTCTACTTGAGGTAACAAGCAATGGTCAGATCTCCAGAGTCTAAAAACTATCATTAGATAAATGCCAAAAAAAAAAAAATATTTGCAAATCAGACCACTCTAGTGAAGCAATGAAACAGATGCCATCTCCTAACCTTTACCAGCAGGACGCTGGACTATTTAGAGGAGTCAACAATCCCGAGTTTCTACGAAATCTTAAAAAGTCATTGCCACATTAATCAGAACTTCTTTTGCCGCTTTATTAAATATACATAGTGTAGATTAAGTTATTCTTAAATGCCTATTGCCAGTTCAGTAGGTAAAGGATTAATTTCTGTTAAATGTCACAGGTAGAACAGAGTACACCAAAAGCTTTAATGAATACCTGTTTGCAAAATTACTCTCACAGATTAGTATAGATGTAGTTAGCAATTCACCCATAAAGCATAAACACTACACTACCTCCTCCCACCCATAGAAAGATGCTCTTTGTGCAATTATCTATCTACTAGAAAAAATAAATACTGTGAGGTTAAAAAGTTAATGTAAATTAAAAGGAGACTCACACCCCACTTCTCCCCACACCCACCCCCAAAAAAAAAACATTTCTGATATTTATTGATACAGATATGCAGAAAAAAAACAGGCAAATACAACAGATTATATTTACTTTAAGACTACTCTCTCTAGCTCTGTGAACAGAAACAGAAGTGGATTTGGGTATCATCATCAGCTTCCAGCAGTGCCATCAACATTGCAGAAGTGCTAACACTTTTTCAGATTGTCTCCCTGAAGAGAGATAAGAAATGAGACCCAGAAAACACAACTACCTGACAGAGGCCAAAGTTTCTCTGTCTGAGGTAGTGCCAGACTGCTCACGTGGTCTGAAAAGCTCAGACAGGCACAGTGAAGTTCTGTTGTGATATAAAGACCATGTCTCCTAGAAATAATCTAGGAAAGGCTTAAGGATTTCCAAAACCTGTCAAGAGAGCAAAAGACTTTGGAGCCTAGCTTAAATCAAAATCTACTCTGAAAGAAGGGAGACAGGGTTGTGCTGACAGCCCAAGCCAAAAAATGCCCACTAAACCCTTCACTACAGCTTATTTCCTCAAACCAGTACTACATGGCAGCAAACTGTTTTGAATCTGCTGGAGTAGGATTGCATTATATATGTATTTTCAGGTTTATTTATAACATGGATTGTAGCAAATTAAACTATTATTAAAAGGACCACTTGAGACTTCCTACATAATCTTTTATATATGCTGTTTCCATATGCATTTTCTTAAATAGAAGTCATAAAAATAAATTTGGCACAGGACTCCTTTTAATACTCTCGCATTGACAATATACGTTGACTGAACTTGCAACATTAAGTCTTTTATTCTTAACAAAGGTATTTACTCTTAAAACTGGTTATACAGAAGAGGAGGATAACTTTCAGTTTCTGTAATTTTGTTTGAAACTCTCAGTCATTTTACTAAGTGACCTTCTCAAGTCAGCTGGCCTGATGGCCCCATTAAACATGCCCATTCAGTTGAAGAGATGAAAAACAAACTCCAGAGTTACTTCATCACTGCCAAGATACACAAAAAGCTGACACTACATGGCTAGAGATGGATGCACATCTTGTTTGACAAGAAAGAAGAAGGCTGGTATGATGGACAATTTCTCTGACAAATGCCTCACAGTCCTGAAACATCAATGTTCTTGCCCCTCCCTGTAGTATTTGAATAGGTAACTGTTGTAGTAGCTGTTACATGGCTAGGTTTGCTATTTAACATCCCTTCACAAGCTGAAGAAGCAGGAGATTTGATTCCCATTTCACAAGTATTGCAAAAGGTAGCTGGACTTAATTAGAAACATGCTGTCTGCTCATTAAATAGACTGCTATGCATATACTTGCAAATAGGGAGCTAGAAATAAAATCAAGTATGTGTGAAGAAGGTAGACAAGCTTCTCAGTTTTCAAATTATTACCAGAGTTATCACACTATCAGCAGGTCCCCCATGAAACTGTTGTTGTTGGACTGCTTACTGCTTTAAATAAAGCAATACTCCACAAAGGCATTTTGGCAGTAAAGAAATTATCACAGAACATATGTTGCTCCAGGAGAAACTTTAACTTGTCTGACAGCACTCAAACTTGAGCACCTAAGACTCATAATTTTTAAATTAAATGCTGCAGAACACCCAGTGATTCCAGTGTTATCCAGTGATAACAGAATGTATTCTTGCAGGATTTCACTGATGCAATATAGAGCCCAGCATCAATTTTATGACAGCAACTTGTAAGGACTAGTCGGGGATATCACTGGATGGGGGCAGAACTGTATTTCTTATATTCAGATTGGTTTTCCAGTTATTTCAGTAGAAGCATAAGGCAGATAATTACATCAGAATAATTTACTATTTCAGAAATTGGGCCGATGTCTTGAGTTGTTCCAAGTTCAAGATGTTTATGAGAGTGATACACTCCAGTAATATTCTTGGCTTTTGCTTCCAGCTAAAAATGTTAAGGATCTGACTTAAACACACCTTTAGATCAAACCTGAGTGATAAAATATCTGTTGCAAAACAAATCACTGCTATTATCAAAAACCTATGGATAGAAGATTGATAGCTGGCAGTACGCATCCTATTCCTTATTTGTTGATATGAAATTTATCCTTGAACCAGTATTCCCCTTAAAAACTAAAAGAACAAGTAGATTTTAAAAGTTAACACTTTAAAAATTAAACATTAAACATTAAACAATTAAAAGGATTGTGAGCACTGAAAGATTAAATCAATTTACATTTTTTTGCAAACAAGGGACGCAAAGCAGCAACAACAGAGCAGCAGCAGTCCTCTGTTTATTTTGAAGTCCTCTGTGATGCTTATAGGCATCATTCAGGAAAAAAAACCCAACACCCTGATATTTAAAGAAAAAAAAACACAAACAAAAAAAAACAGCAAAGCAAGACTTACTTGTCAAGGAAGTCCTTGTCCACAACTGCACAGATATCAAGCAAAGGATTTCCCATTCCAAACAGGACATTTTCACTGTAAGAAAATCAAGTACTTCAAGTTAGCTTAGTGTTAGTTTACTATTCCTAGTACAATATGTTGAAGATATTTGATTTTTTTTTTTTTTAACTACAGTTTTTCTTAAATACAGCTAAGGAACAAAACGATAACTTTCTGCCCAGTGCAGTAATCACATGGAGACTTTGCACATAGACAGAATGTCATATTTCAATAAAGTACCATTGTTACAATGAAGTATCAAGTTATATACTTTGACCAAGATGCAGACTGCAAGCAATCAAGAATATATAAAAGTATGTATTTGCTTAAGTTATCATTCACTCAGATAAAGAGAGCTGCATGCCACATTCTGTAAAGGATTGCATTTGGGTTGTAATACCAGATTTTAGACAGGGGGAGCATCAGACCACATTCTAAGAATTTCACTGAACAGACTTGGTTTCTAGGTTTACTCCACTCCTGATAGATAATTAACAATTTAAGTCTGTTTCAATAAAGTAAAATTAAGAGCTTATGGACTCTGCATTGTCAGCCATATTAAACAGTGTAGCTAAGAACCTGAAATTCATTACCATGACTTCTACCACATGAAAGACATCAGAGAAACTGTAAACAGCTGGAAGAGCTGGATTTCACTTTTTTTTAAGATTCATTCAGAAACCATGTGTTACATTTTCCTGGATAGCATGTCCTAGGGTGATAATGCAGTAATACCAAAGGATTAGACACGTGGCCTAGTGTCAAGTAGTAGTGAATGCAGCTGTTCTTGAAGGCTGCCTAAAAACTACATTCAAACCCATCACATTCTTTGTTAAGCTAACACCTGCTGCCTCCAACTGGCAAGGCAAACCCTTGCTCCAGTCATGGAAGGTAGTTCAGTACAACTAACCTCCCTCTTTACTATGTCTCTATCAAGTATTGGCAGAGAAAACATATTCCCCATCTCTTCATCCCCAAAAAGTACTACTGTAACACTGCAGCTTATCCAAAGCTGCATAACAGTGTCAGCTGAATCTCAAAGAAACTAAGCTTTCAGTTGTTCTGACCCATTTAGAGTAAAATAAGTGTTTTAGAGACTCAACATCTGCCTACTAAATGATCGACTTCATTTATTTCTATTCAGTAGAGTAAGAAAAAAACAAAACAAAAATCCCAACAAAACAGAAAGGAGATAATATGGAACAGTGTCATAAATTGTGTCCAACAGAAGCTGGAAACTCATTCATTTACTTCCTCTCACAACTGCTATGAACAGGCTTTAGCTGACAAATATTTGCCAGATTTGATTTTACCTGCCAAAAGTACATGGGCAGAACTCTTCCTCTTTATGATGCCACTTTATCCTCCATCAAAAGCTAAATTGTGAAGTCTATAAATGAACAAGTAGAAAACTATTTCTGTTGTGGTTTTAAAGACAGGCCTTTACAGTCCTTTTCACTGTAAGTAAAACGTGGAAGATGCAGCTTTGTAAAGGCAGAGCCACAAATCCAGCTTGCTCCCAAGATAGTTAACATCAGCTTAGTAAAAACCTATTAAGACTCTCTAAGTTCTTTTGTCAGTGTGAAAACAACTATCAATTCTTCTATACAGCATAACCATAAGCCATATATTGCTCGAAGACAGACACATGACAGTAAAGAAGACATAAGGATGAAAGGGACTGCAGTTGCCCCAAGACAGGACGTTCTCTCTATTTTAAAAACTAAGCATCAAATCAGCAGTATTGCAGGACAAGGAATGAACAAGTCGGAATTCTAGTCGTGCTGAATGCAGATTTGTTCCAAACTGCATGCTTCTGTACTTCATGTTTAGCAAATTCACACTTTCTGGGAAATTCTACACATCAATAATTTATACCTACACTTATAAAAAAACCCACGTATCATGGATAACAAAGACAATGCATTGGCATTTAAGTATATGGTATGCCAGAAATCAGCAGCTGTACTTCACGAACTGAAATACTCTTACATGTTGAGTTCATTACCTATGTAGAGGTTACCTTGTTCAACACAAAGCCAAAATAGAAGCTACCAAACATTGAACATGCTGTGGGCTGTAAAACATACCAGTCAATATACTTGAAGCAGTACAAGAGCAACTATGTGCAGGTTTAGCATCCACAGAAGCTCTATGAAGACAGTAACACGCAAACAAACTCCTAACATGTCAGCAGCATCAGAAACTAGCAATTTCAGGGCCTTTTAATAAAGGCAGCTCTTTATTTTTCATACACCAAGTCCTCTTCCATTCCCAAGTCTTTTTTCTCTCCCACAATATTTCAGAGTCATCCCCGACCAAGTATTCCAGAGGTTGTGTAGTAGGTGCCATCTGAAATGGAAAGTTTTAAAAGCCACGGTAGCTATCACTAGCCTAGTAAGTGTACTTTCAGAAACACTCTCCTGAGAGTTCTTGGCAAATTCTGCCCAACTTCAGCAGAGTTGTTTCCCACAGCCAAACACAGGATAGCAGTACCTGACAGGTTTTCAAACACATAAAGCATTGAGTACCTTAACTGTTTGATTTCTATGAAGAGAGGTACACAGGTTAGAATACTCAATGCAGTTTTGCAAATAACCTCAATATATGAGCTAACATATACTAAGAGCTAGCCTTGTTTTTTCAGTTAATATGTATTTCTGCTTTTTGTTTGTTTGAATTAACCAAGTCCTAGCATTTCCATGCTTAAAACCAGACATTAACATTCTATTGGCAAAACCAAGATAAAGCCATACAATCCATCTGTTCCAGAGAGTCTAGCTGTGTCACCCCTTAATTGACTCATTGTATTTGGTAAAAAATAAATTTCTGGATAAAATGTGAAAAGTATAAACAATCCAAGCCAAAATCCAATTATAAAAAATAACCTACAAGTTTAAGCAGACATTTAACAGCACAAGCTTTGTGAACCACAATCTGGCAAGTCCCGTTTCAGGTGTTTAAACAGAAAGACTCGGCTGTGTAAATCCTTAGCATGTTCAACCTGATTAACCCAACAGTGGCTGTCAATGCAGTGCAAAGAACCTTTCCCTTCTTGATGGCCTGAAAAGATCTGTGCTACTACATTATTGTGCTTTTTTGTGTCACAACCTGATGTACTGCACTTTTCCAGCTACAGTTCCCCCTATGTCAAAACAAACAAACAAAAATATCACAGAAACTCTGTGAAGCCAAATATATTGTAAAAGCATAAAATTAAACATAATATTTAGGAGAATGCTAAATTTATGAATCTTGGGATCAAAAAAAGAGATATTAAACTGTTACATTCTCACCAAGTTTAACACTTTCAGCAATACATGTGAACCTTCCTGACTACCCTCACATTTACTGTTCACACTGAACACCTGCACTGATTAAAATTTCAGGGATTATTTACAACCAAATAGACATAAAACATAGTGAGGAAGCCACAATAGTTTCCTGAAGCATGAAATTCCATGATACATAGGCTATTTGGGAAATACATCTCTGCAGCAGACACGGAACAAACTCTGACATACTCTACAGCCTCCCAGACTCTCTCCAGTCTCTTGCATGGGATCACTGGTAACTAATCATCCAAGATTGATGTTCTTGCTTAACTCAACTAACCTATTGCAAAAAAATACCTGGCTCAGCTCTTCAAGAAACAAATGACAAATCCTCCACATGTACAAATTAAGGTATGTAATTGACTATACAGTCAGTATGTACGTGTACGTATACGTGTATGTAGAGTACATATATTTATGAACAATACATACACTTTTTAAACTCCAAACTAAGAATAAGATGTACAAACAAATCTAGAACTTGTTTGGACAGAGAAATTCAATGTCCATCTAGCAGGCAAAACTACAGCAACAAAAGCAACTTTACAGAAAGCTTGGATGTACACCCCATTTGCATTCCAAAGCCTTGACAACAAGCAATATATTTTACAAGTTTGTAATTTAAATTTGGTCTACGTGAAGAGTTGAAATTATAAATTCAAGCAATGTTATTTATTAAATATAAATTTTCACCTACTAATTTGACAAGATGATTGATTTTTTCCACAAATAGCCAGTTTCACATATTACTCCTATCACAAGTTGCAGAAGCAATTACATTAAACCAAACTGGATGAAAACAAAAAACCCAACTGAAAAAAAAGAAGAGTCTACATCAGTACTGAGGTTCCCTTCAATTATTTTTAAGAAGTCAACAGAATTAACTGTAACCAAATGATGCAGAAAGCTGTGTCCAGTGTTATGGTTATACATTACTAATGCTTTGCTGTTACAAGCATTTTTTTAAATACAGTCCCATTTTAAGTTGTCTGCTGAATATTAGCAGTGCTGTATCTACTTAACACGCAATACTGTTATCATCCCATGCTGCTATGCACTTCAGTAGAAGAGCAACATCAAATAACAGTGAAAGCATATTATTAGTCACTGGCACAGAGACAGAGGAATATATTTTGAGCCTTTGGATACTGGCATGTCTTGCTTTAAACAACATAAATAAAAAGATATCCCGTTATTTCTCCAAAACATTTCATATATTTTCTTGTTAATTGCTACAAAAATGTTCTCACCTAGGTAACAGTAACTAATAGTAAAGGAAGCCACATTGAAAATCTCATCGTTTTTACTGCTTTAACAGCCTCATGCTGCCATGTAGCTGTAAAGTACACCTAATATTAAATTCATATGCTAAGACATTTTAGTCAGAAATCTTTAATAAAACATGATTGGGACATTTGAGTGTCCCACTTGCATAACAGTGTACTGTACGCCTAGTTGTCCATTTACAAATATAAGATGTGGTTCTGTAAGATCTAAAATGTTAGTGTTTCTATAGGGTTTGATTACACCTCTAAAAGTAACGCAAAAAAAGCCTGTTTGCTCTAAGCCTGTTTATTTCCGTCACAAAGAAGCGTAGGCAAATCCATCTTTGCAGATTTAACAAAGTTCATTTATACATAAGTTAGAACAGACATAGTAACAGAACATTTGAATAGCTATAAGCTCTCAACTAAAAACACTCTTCTCTCATCACACTCAACTATGCAACATAAATATAAGCAAATGAGATTATATAATGAGATTACATTTACTGTTAACCATAGCTTGTCTGACATTAAAAGAACCCAAGAACTATCACTCCATGATTGCAGAGTTCAGACAACTTCCCCTGCATCACTCCTCAGCAAATCACTTTAGCATACAGATCTTAAACATACAAGGAGCCTGCAGGACTGCTCACGGGCTTTCCTTATGTCTTAAGAAACAGCAACATTTGACTAAGGAGTTACATGTTTACTTACTAGAAGAGTATCTTCAGTGAAGATTTCATTCATTATGAAACTTTCATAGTCTTTTCCAGTGACATAATCACAGGTTCCAAATCAGAGGCCAAGCCTAAAAGCTTTAGCCTTGTGAAAGCACGGCTGCCACCAGAAAACACCCTCAACTGTTCCACCACTACCCAGCTTGTCACACGGCTGCGCTCACTCCACGAGCTCCAGCAGCGAGATACCACGGCAATTTCAAAGAGTTCCCGTCTGTACTCTTTGTGCAGAAACAGTGTGAAACCTGATATAGTGAGTTATGAGAGCGGAGAGAGATGGGAGAGCGACTTGAATGATCACTGAACTCAAAGCTGGCAATTTCAGGCATTTGTTGGGCAGCTGAAGGGCTGATCAAATTGACTACTTGATGAAGGTTACCAGTTCACTTCAAAGCATAGCCCCACCTGAATATGAAGCACTGTAGGAAACAAACAATCATAAGAATTCCTTCCACTGAGTATTAAGAGTTTGTCATTATCGCTGATAAACTGACGCTGCCGCAGTTCCAACAGACAGTAAGAGCCCAGCCCGTTATTATTACCCTGCTTCTCATTATTTGTGATTCATTTAAAATTAGGTCCCAGTCGCGGCACGCTACACCGCCGCTGTAAGGTTCAGACGCGGCTGCCGGAGTCCCACGACACCCGTCTTCCCATGCCCACGGGCGGGACCTCGCCACAGAAGGTGACCGCCCGCGCTCAGGCGCTACCTCTGACACGAACCCCCCCCCACACCCTGCTACCGCCGGTCATCTCCCCTCGGGGCTCTCGCTTGGGCAGGGGCGGGCGGCTACTAAGAACCGGCCTCTCCCGGCGTGGCTGCGGGTCGCCCAGCCGGAGCAACCCGCGCCCACCTGCCCGCCAGAAATAAACTCCGTGCGCCCAGGGAGCGGGGGACCCCGCCCTCGCGGGCGGCGAGGCCGCGAGGGAACCGGCACGGCTCTCCCTCCTCGCCCCGGGGGCGCGGGCGTGCAGCCGCGAAGCCAACTCGCGGCGGCGGGAGAGACGGAGGAAACCCCACGCGCAAAATCTGCAAGGATGGAAGGGGTGGGCGGGAGAGGGGGCGGTAAGAGCCGAGCT
>VXBZ01004751.1:365-10879 GCA_013399135.1 Heliornis fulica | reverse complement strand
GGTGTGGGGGGGGTGTTGTGTTGAGCTTTTCTTTCTTTCTTTTTTTTTTTTCCCTTCTCCTTTCCCTTCTTCCCCTTTGCTGTGGTAAAGCAGAGGCCATTGTTATCAGTGAGCAGCGCGTACCAGTCTATAGGGCAACTAGAATCTCAGGGTTTGTCCATTCAAAGCTCTCAGCTTTTCTGCACATCTTGGAAGCTGGAAAGCATCTTGATTTTTTTTTTCTTTTCCCTCCCTCTTCCCCAAACGGAGACAGAGACAATTTGAGCTGCCGTAACCGAANAGTATTACTGTCCTTAACTTCTTATCACTTATAATGCATTTAGCAGTTGGAAATATTTGCAAGTTTTATACATATTAATATATATACACACACACACATGCATATGCTGGATTTTTTTCCTCTCTCCCGTATATTCCTTTAACGTTTTTAAAGGAAGGGGGTCATTCCTTGCTTATTGATTGCGTGGATGCTGGATGTGAAAATATATTATGTCTGCCTGTGCTTTGCTCGTCAGAGACTAAGGTAAGCCGGACTCAAATAGGCTATCACTTTGTGAATGGCGGAGTATATGTCCCAATGATTTATGACCATATGACTCCAATCTCGGTTCAAGAAGAGTTCACAAGCTTTAAGCTTCCTTCCACGCAGAGACTCTTTTGCAGCCCTCATCCAGGGCCCTTTTTCCCCCTCCTGCTTTACAACTGGGGAGTTCTGGTTGGGGTGAAGCTCGGTTGTGGGGGGAGGGAAGAGGGAAATTTTAGGAATGTGTCTCTATTTTCCAGGCATATCTACGGCAAGGCAGTCGCTGGGATTTGAGCTCTTTCTCAGCAGCCAACCTATTGTTAAGGGCATGTTTAGAATATTTATTATTAATAATAATTTAAATTAAAAGCGGGGCTATGCCTGTTTTCGCTGGCTCTGGGAAATATACCTTAGGAGGGGGCGGGGGGAGGGGAAAGGCGCTGCTCTTCTTCATAAACACAGTCAGGTTGTGAATTTAGGATTTCCAACATGGAGGGGATGGCTTTACAGGAGAATACCTCTGCCTTGGATTTCTTTAATCTTTTTTCCCCGACTGCCTGATTTCCTCCCTCCACACCCCCAAGCATCCTTCTCCCCGTAGCTTTTTTCCCCCTCTTGCACCTTCCCCTCAATTATTTTATTTTTGTTTTGGTTTTAATTTTTTTTTTTTTAAAAAAAAAAAAAGTCTTTAAATCCTCGCACTCAAAAGTTGCAGGCAAAGAGTTTGTGGTTAAACGTTACCGCTCCCAAAGTGAAACTTGGAGCGTGATGAAACACCCAGTGCGGATCCTTCCTGGGTTTAATTGGAACAGGAGATAATCGAATATTTATTATTCTGCCCGAGATTTTTTTTTTTTTTTTTTAAACAATTCCTTGGAGTAAATAATTAGGATCGCGGCCGTCCTCGGCAAAGATAAATGAGCGGCATTTGTGAGGCGCTGAGAGACGAGGTACAAAGCAAATCTTCTGTGGAAGCCAGAAGCGAGCGAGCTTTTGGGTGAAGGGGACTGTAAATTTATTTTATGGACATCTAAAAAAAAAAAAATCGTGGCTGTTATTTTTAGCTGCTTTAGCTGAACCTCTCTGCTTGGTTTGGGTTTGTTTTGGTTTTGTTGGGTTTTTTTTTTTTAAAGAAACCTATGCCAGACAGGAAGGCCTTGGAGAAATTCCCACCTCTGCCCTCGTAGATATTTTCAGCAAACCTATTCATAATAAAGGCGCTGCTGTTTGTTAATTAATTCACAGCTTCTCTGCTAGTGGAGTCTACTTTTTAATAAGACATATTTATCATGGCAAAGGAAACCAAATGAGAATAACTTCCAGCAAGGATATCATCCTCTCTGTAGACAATAATACATCTCCGTGGAAGATACAATGCAGATTTGGGAATGCATAAAGGATTTAATCAGGGTAGAAAGGCAAAGCAGTCCCTTAGTAGGGACGGTGTCTGGGGCTCTGTTAGAAGTATATGGAGGTTTCATATGAAATGACATACGAACACAGCAGTCAGGGAAGGGGAAAAAAGATGTTATTTATTGTTGAGCTGTGGCTTCTGTTAAACCCCGGTACTTAGAAATATCGCATTAGACTTTATCTCCACGGAGTTTATTTTATTTTATTTTGGAGAATGAAAGAGCCCAGATAAAATTAAATATACAATAGATACAATTAAATATACAATGGATATCAATTTCAAAATAAAATGCACAGTGGCTCCTCACAAACTCTGAGCTGCTGAGAGCAGTCACTGCCTTTTTAAAATATATTTGCTGCTTGATTTATGCTCACACAGCAGATTATTTTCAGGTCAAGAGTGTTTTCATATTTCTAAGGGTATTTGTACTCTGTCTTTATGGTTGAGAAAGTTTATGTTTTGAGAGAAGGAAGAGAAAGAAATAGATAAAATGAAAAAAAGCTAGAGATAAAAAAATGGAATGTTTCGTTTTGTAATTTGAGGTTTAAGGTTGAGATTTTAGACTTTTTAAGCTTGGATTGAGGGAGGGTGGAAAGATGAAAAATCAAAGGGTACAAAGTTAAGAGCAAATGGTCTGGTGACACGTTTGTTTTCCAAGGAAAAAAAAAAAAACCCAACCCCAACCCAAAACCCACCAGCAATTAAACTGGCTTTAGAATCACATCTTGCCAGTAGTAGTTCCAGATTCAAGACTAATGAGTACAAAGCAGTGCAGGCGATGAAGGGCTGTGTTTTCTAAATACAACCTGTGCTACCAAAGAGAGAGACTAACAAACAGGCCAAAGGAAGCGCATTCTTGAATCCATGCCCCTATTTAAATCTGCTTAAAATATTTGCCCTGAATTCCAAAGACGTTGTGTAAACAGCAGACCAAGCCAACTGTGTCAGGACAGCGTTACCTGGATAAAACATATCGACTATTTGCTGTTTCCAGTTTAAAAACAAACATACAGGACAGGAGGCCCTGCAATAAACTTAGCAGACTGTTAATTTCTGATGATATCGTGTCGTGCTGGTTTCCATGCGTGTGAATAGCTGATGTGAATAGGTCAGGGATAAGAAAGCAAGACTCTGATTCCTTTCATGCCTGTAGCTAGCAATTATCCCTTCTGCATCCTTATATTTATGTATACACACTTCTACATGCATATGTGTACACATATGTGTGTATATATGTGTCTCAAGAAATATAGAAGTAAATAGATGTATGGAGTTGAAACCATGTGTACTTACAGAGCACGTGTGTAGTTACACATCCTGGGTGCTATCCTCTAAGGAAAAAAAAAAAAGCTCAACAAAAACCAGTGCAATCAACTAACCAGGAAAACTACACCCCCCCCCTCTCCCCAAAATACAGCTCAACACTTCTGCACTGTAACATTTGTTGAGCCTCCTTAGGCTGCACACAGGACAAAATCTGCTCAAAGCATCTGTTCGCCCTGTTCTGCGGGACCCTATTCATGTCATGGGCCTTTCAGGCCCCAAGATGGATTCATAGGCTGGGTACTATTATTGTGTGTTTTCTCCTAACCTTTCAGGTCAGCTTCCAATAGACAGCTGGAAACAGCCTGTCACGTGGCCTTGGGGTGCCAATGTTCTGCCATAGGGGTGTCAAGACCCTGGTAGCCGGAAAAATAATTTTGGGGAGTCCCAGAGATGCAGAAGACAACGTACTACGACAGCTCCACGCTCTTTGGGGGTTACTCCTACGGGAGCTCCAATGGGTTTGGCTACGAGGGTCCCCAGCAGCCCTTCCAGCCGGCATCTCACGTGGAGAACGACTACCAGAGGTCCGCCTGCTCCCTCCAGTCTCTTGGCAACACAACCCCCCACACAAAAAATAAAGACCTGAACGGGAGCTGCATGCGTCCAAGTTTGCCCCAGGAGCACCATCCGCCTCCCCCCGTCTCGCCGCCCCCAAATCCCACCAACAGCACCAGTAGCAACAGCAATAACCAGTCGGGGAGCGGTAAAACTGCCCCCAGCAAAGCCAACCTCAGTGCAAACGCCAGTCTCAGCAAGCAGATTTTCCCCTGGATGAAAGAATCGAGGCAAAACTCCAAACAGAAGAACAGCTCCCCCAGCACAGGTACACTGCTCCGCTTTTGTCACCCCTGCGCTTTCCTACACAGCGAGGTAACGAAGCCATCGGCCACAGTGGACCCGGTGGGAGGGAGGGGAGAGAGGGAGAGGATCCAGCGAGGATCCTGACGCTGGCCATGATCCCAACACTGCCAACCACACGCCCCAGCCAGGCTGAGAGAAGCTTGGCCCATCCAACTGTGTACGCTCGGGTTATTTTAAACATATCCGGAGCACCGCAGGGAAATACAACCAGGTGGTTGTACACAGCTGATGTCTGAGTGTGTAGGTACAGATAGACAAGAATGTACACCCACTGCTCAACGTAGAGATGCTAAAGCAGAGAGCTTGTTCTCTTCCCACCTCCCTGCCTCCAGACCCAGCAGTAAACATGGTGCTCTCTGAGTGTACCTGTGCACATACTGAGCACCTGCATGAACACATGGGTATTTTTACATCCACTTCCAACCTGATGGGGAGGGGAGGGGTGGAAAATATCAAAAGAGAAAGGAACTAACACTGTTCTGACAAATATATTCATATAAACTTTGCTTCAAACACTTCACTCTGTGTTAATACAATTTAGCTCCACGTATTTCTCTCTCAGAAAGAGGTAGGTACAAATGCAATTCGGTGTTCAACAATGTATAAGCAAATATTTACATTGCATGGATACAAGATATCCACGAGATGTGTGTGTCTGTGTGCATTTGTACCTCAGCAAACAAAATACCTCCCCACACTGACCCGTGTTGGTATTAATTGGCTTTGCAGTGACTGCCCCCCCTCCCTGCCAAATATTATTTTCTCAAAATTATCTGTTGGAAATAATCGACTCCTAAATAAATGGCCCTGGAATCCTTTTCTACATGACATGATCAAATTTTCATAAACCAGGGGCAGCTTGGAGAACAGAACTCTTAATAAATGACATGATTATGGAGTGCAGGCTAATGCAAAGGGGTGAGAGAAGGGGGGNNGGGGAGAGGGGAGTGGGGGGGGGGTCGAACTCGTGTGCCTGTTCCAGGATTTATTAAGAAACGATGCATTCAATTTCTGCATGTAAGTAATTATCTTTTATTTCATTTCACGGCCAGCAGAAACCTGCAGCGGCGAGAAAAGCCCTCCAGGCTCCTCGGCCTCCAAGAGAGCCCGTACAGCCTACACCAGCGCTCAGCTGGTGGAGCTGGAGAAGGAATTCCACTTCAACCGCTACCTGTGCAGGCCCCGCCGCGTGGAGATGGCCAACCTGCTGAACCTCAGCGAGAGGCAGATCAAGATCTGGTTCCAGAATAGGAGGATGAAGTATAAGAAAGATCAGAAGTCAAAAGGCATGGGGTCTTCCTCAGGAGGGCCATNGGGCCATCCCCCACCAGCAGCCCGCCCCAGCCCATGCAGTCCTCCGCTGGATTTATGAATGCCTTGCACACCATGAGCAGTAACTATGATGCCCCCTCGCCGCCTTCCTTCAATAAACCCCACCAAAATGCCTATGCCATGTCAACTAACTACCAAAACCCCATCAAAGGCTGCCCCTCCCAACAGAAATACGCCACCACGGCCCCCGAGTACGACCCCCACGTCTTACAAGGGAACGGGGTGACCTATGGGACTCCCAGTATGCAAGGAAGCCCCGTCTATGTTGGAGGTAACTATGTGGATACTATGCCCACCTCTGGCCCATCCCTTTATGGTCTCAACCACCTGCCACATCACCAGGCTGCCAACATGGACTACAACGGGCCTCCGCAGATGCCCCCAAGCCAGCACCACGGACCATGCGAGACTCACCCCACCTACACAGACCTTTCCACGCACCACGCTTCTTCTCAGGGCAGAATCCAAGAGGCGCCCAAGCTGACCCACCTGTGATAGGGAGCAAGGACAGGCTCAGGTGAAGCGGATGGGACCCCACCACAGGGCATGGGAGAGGAGAAGAGGGCAGGATCGGCTTCAGGAACATTTGTGTTGAGCTGGTTTCTTTTTTTTTCCTTTGACAGGGCAATTTCTACCAGGATGTTGCGCTTGCTGTTGTTATGTCTGGGTTTTATTAGGCACAATTTCCAACCTTTTCAGTATTTACTGCCAAGAGCATCTCTCTCTCTGAAGAGATATACCTCCTGTGTTTCAACACAAATGCTTCTGAAATGAGTTTGGGGTAGTTTTGTGGGAATCTAGCAGATTTTTTAGCAGCAGCATCCTTCATTCCCAAGCCAAGAACAGATCCTCAGTGATAATTCTGGGACACTGGAAAGGAGAATAGTCAACCAGGCAAGTCCTTACTGTTGGCGTCTCTGAATCTACGTAAACACACACATGTGTATACATATATAACCTAAAGAGATTTTCAAGAAACTACCCTCCTCTCGAATTCCATCTGAAGAGGAACCTCGTGCTTTCCTTTCCAGCCTTCAGAGGAAGGGCATCCTCTTCCAATGAGCAGCTTTCCACCAGTGCCCACATAAACTGCAAATATACATACCTGCCAACATGTGGGATCCATGCTCTTCCCCTCCGGCTCCTGACTCCCCTCTCAAAAATAAATAATAATAAGAAAAAAAAAATTAGAATAAGAGAGGTCTAAGATTTGCAAAAAGTTTGGGAAACAAGTTTTTGAAATGCCTAAAAACCCCCCCATCAACAATAACAGCCGTCCAAAGAGAGGAAGAAAGAGTTGACAGGTCTGAATATTTTCCCACCTTTGCCTCTGATGACTGTGAAGTCTCCACTCCACAACGCCAGGGTTTGTTTTGTTTGTTTGTTTTGGGGGTATTTTTCTTAGGGTTCATTAACAGAAAAGCAATCTTAAGAACTTAGAAGTACTACGCTTCTTTCCTCCTCTTCTCTTGACCTTACGTGAAAACAGGGTATATTTGAACACATGGAATGTCCTCCAATCGAAGCAGAAGTGAATGGATATCTAGTATTTGCTAATGCTTTCTTGTCTGGACATCTTTGTTGCACTTATAGTTTACATATAATGGGTATAAAAACAACTTTGAAGGGCGTTCGTCCAACTCAGTCGAGATGTCCTTCAATAGGTGTGTGTTCTGGTGAACATTCATATATATTTATTGGTTATAGCCAGTTTAAAATATTTTCCTTTTTTTGTATTATTTATCCCCAATATTATGTATTTATATGAGGAAAAAAAAAAAGAATCAAATTGTACTTTTTTAGTATTTACTTGTTATAAAGGACATTGTGTTTCCTTGTCATTGTACAACAAGCTTATTTTAGTTATTGTAATTTAGAAAGACCAGTAGTTTTATGTTATCTTCGTACTTATGAATAATGTAATTAGTTCTACTGGAGGCATGAGAGCAGAACCAGACTGTAATTGTATAGTCCTGAATTAGAAGAACTATAGCTAATCCTTCCCACCCACCTCGCCCCTCCTCTTTGGAGATCTTTCTTTGTTCTTATGGTAGTTATTTTATTTCCTTGCTTAAGGGTTGTCTGTTGAACAATTCTTGAATAAACTTTCCGTTATCAATTTTATCTCGTCCTATCAGTCGGGTTTAAAGGCACGAATAAAGGATGTCTGGGGGAAAACAGTGATGGGAGCACAGGAAAGGGATCACCAGGAGCCCAGACTGTGTCTGCATCCTTTTCTGGGNAGTAGGAAAAAAAAAAATAGACCCAGAGTTGCCATGTGGGGACCTTAAAAGTGAAAAGAAATTAGAATAGTTAAATTACTTATTGTAATTAATTAATATTAAAACACACACATGCACGCATACATACATGTTCGCACATGCACACAGACGCCCCCCCACCCCTTCCCCCAGACTCACTCACCTAAAATTGTTATTAAAGAACGAGAAAGCCTCGCCAAAGGTTACACTACCAGTGGAAGCAAAAGGGAGAATAACCCTTTGCCAGCAGCGAAAGCATATGGGATAATACCGTGAATAATTTGCTTTTTATGCTCTAAAGCCCTAAGAAAACTTATATTAAAGCAGCGAGGGACAATAAAAGTTTTATGGTTCTGGAAAAGGAGTGAACTGCTTGTCAGGCTCGAAATGCTCCATTTCTGTGCAGGATGAAGAGGGGAAGGTCCCCTCCGGAGGACAGGAGAGGAGGATTTTCGTTGTTGCCCGGAGAAAAAAGGTGAAAAGGCTGTAAAAGGTACCAGAAAAAGCGGTTGGATTGTAGAAACAAGGAGTGTGTGTGTGTGTGTCCATGTTTTATACACCTGTGTGCAGAGCCAGGGACATCCATAGGTGCCTGGATAAACCCACACGTATAAAAAGGTCGAGTGGAGAAAGATTCGCATGAGAAATGATCTTGTATTTCTTTCTATCTCTCTTCCCTCTTAATAAATGAAGTTCCAGGTTAATAATTATAACCTTCATGCAATAATAAATAACGGTATAACAGAGAGACAGGGCTTGTTTTTCTCCCCAGGACCGGGGCTGGGTTATGCCCGTCCATGCAGAGAGCAATTTACCATTCAGGGATACTGTAATTTAAAAGCATAAAGGCGTGCAGGCTCTGATTGGGATCGGCTCAAAGAACAGGAGCTTAGGTTTGTCTTTAGCTTCCTCTCCCCCCCACCCCCTCTTGAATATAATTTTCCCAGTCGCCATGTTGCTGGGGTTTGTGTCAGGGATTCCCAGGAACCCGTTAAAATGGGGAAAAAGGAACCAATTCCGAGGCTCAGGGCGTGACACCTCTCAGCTTCTCCATGGGCTCCTCCAGCTCCTCACATCCACGGTTTCATCTGCTCTTCTGCCTTAAAGCAGCAGGTCCGGGTTTCTCTAATAATTATTGTATTTCTCCATCGTTCACTAACCTCGTGAATTTATTCGTAGCAGGTGATGACTTTCCCCTTAAGTAGAGTGATTTTTTTTTTTCCTCCCCTCCGCCTGGTGCGTGGGAAAAATCTCTTTCCCCAAGAGGTTTTGGGTTGTTTTTTCTTTCTCCCTTCCTTTGAAACTTTAATGTTTAAAGCAGTGTGAACAGTTGGGAGCGGCTCGAAAGAGTTTCCTTTCTCATCCCAAAAATCTCTGCGCAGCGACCCGCTCCGTCCCTCAAAGAGCAGGGAGGAAGCGGCAGCCTCATGACAAAGCTGGATACCCCCAAAATCCTGCTTCGATCCAAACAAGCAAGAAATTATTGGAAAATCAATTATTAATTTTTACATCAGTCCGGATCTGCCGAAATTCAGTAGCTTTAGCACTGATTTCAATACCGATAGGAAATATTTAGGGAAATTCTCTTGCCAATCGAACTGTATATTGTAAATTGTTTTCTTATTTTCTTCACCCCTTTGCTAAACTGTGCTTCAGCCTCAGCTTCAGCTTGAGATTTATTATGTGCTTCTCAGAAACCCTTACCACCCACACAGATGCTTGAACTGACAAAAGTTTCTAGGCTTCTCCCCGCGTGAATGCAGCCAGCCAGTCCCTCTCTGCTGCTGCAAAAAAAGGGCGAAACGGAGCTTGAACAATCAAACTACAAACTAGTCGCATCTCTATCCTGCACCAGACACTTTATTTCCACCCCAAAACCGACTGAAATTGTTACTTTCTCGATTTCCCGAATCTGGGCCCTTGGATCAAACTTCTTTCAGACACTCTTGGTTGAAGTAACTCTTCAGCAAAAGCCAAATTTCTTCGCTGGGTGAGTCAGGCCGAGCTGTCAAAAGTCTTTCGAGAAAAAGATTGATTGTTTCTCCCTTCTTTTCAGTTTGTGTGGACCCGGGCACTTTAAAAAGAAAAAAAAAATCTTCCTGGGAAATGACTTTTCATTTTATTTATTTAGTAAACTCTGGAAGTGGCACAGTTTATTGGCAGGGGTTGTGGGTGTGGGAGAGGGAAAGATGGGAAGGAAGAAATGTGATTTCAAAGATAGCCGTGACCTTAAAACATTGCTGGCCTTTAAGGTAAGTGCAAAGGGATTCTGCTGTTTCCTTAAAAGTCATTTAACCAGAGCTCACTTTACTTGGCTCAGAACCTCTCTTGATTTCCTGAGTGCTCTTACCCAGACTCAGACACAAACCTCCAGACTAAACCCTCCTACTGGCTTAAACTTTCAAGCTTTTCAAGATATATAGAGACAGAGATATAGCTATCTATATGTATTTACGCACACACACGTGTGTGTATATATATATATATCTGAGAACCAAACACAGACCAACAGCCCCTGCTTCGGTTGCCAGACCCGAGGTCCCTCCCATCTCGCCTCCGGTTTAAGGCTGCATTTCCCTGGCTGCCGACGGGCACCTGGGGTGTGGGCTGGGGGGTGGTAAGGAGGGAGAGGGGAGGCAAAGCCCCTTTTTCCCACGCCTGGTTTCCCTCAGCCGGGGGTACAAACTCTCGGGAGCTCAGAGAGGGTGTCTGGAGCTGCCCGGCGCAGGCAGGGATGCAGCACCAGGCAGGGCAGGCAGGGATGCAGCACCAGGCAGGGATGCAGCACCAGGCAGGG
>VXBZ01004749.1:0-20298 GCA_013399135.1 Heliornis fulica | reverse complement strand
CTGTAGCAGACTCCCACTATGACATTTCCCTTATTAGTATCCCCCCCTTATTTTTACCCACAAGCACTCAATCTTATCATTACTTTCATTGAGTTCTAGACAGTAAAAACACGCTCTGACATATAATGCTACCCCACTGCCTCTCCGTCCTTGTCTGTCCCTTCTGAAGAGCTTATAACCATCCATCGCAGCACTCCAGTTATGTGAGTCATCCCACCACGTTTCTGTAGTGGCAACCAGGTCATAATCTCCCTGCCGTGAGATGGCTTCCAGTTCCTCCTGCTTATTGCCTAAGCTGCGTGCATTGGTGTAAATGCACTTGAGTTGGGATAACGATCTCATCTCCAATACGGTNCTCCAAGCCACGTGTTGATAAGGTGTGTTTTCCTGTTCCTGTCCATATGCCTACCAGTTACTAGTGGGATGGAGGAGAACACCACCTGTGCTCCTGATCCTTCAAGTAACCGCCCCAGTTCTCTGAAGTCCCTTTTGATAGCCTTTACCCCTATGTCAGCTATCTCATCACTACCCACCTGAACAACCAACAACGGATAATAGTCGGATGATTTCACCATCCTGTGGATGAAAACACCCAGAGCAGTCAGAAGAATGACTGTATCACCTTGCGGCTTATATGCCACACCTACCTTCTACCTTTTCTGAATCATAAAACAATAGCTTGAAAAACATCCATTGAAGGACATATGCTTAAATCTGCAGATGGTACTTGAATGCCTAAAGCTGGACCACAATGGACATTTAACTGTGGCTGAGATCTATTATTGTCTAATAGGATTCTGGCACAACAAAATATTTACTAGCTAATTCTTACTTACTTTCACATGTGGAGGCTTACCTGCATTTCTAATTAGAATTGCTTTAAAAGTCAGCTCCTGTGTGGTGCTGAGAACTGAATCAGGGGAAATGGAAGAAGGGACATGGAGCACAGGACAGTGCTTAGGAGAGATGAGTCTGTGCCCTGCCTTGTTCCAGCACTGGTGCTGCTGCTCTGACCTGTTGGGGGGGGAAATCCGTTTTTGTACATGTGAGTATGCATGGCAGGGGCTGGATTTGTTTTATGCTGGTTGAGAGCTGAACTGGCTCCCTGGGAGGTCAAATAGCACTTCAGGGACTCAGATGAGCACTAGAGGAGGTAAAAAGCAGAACTTAGGAGTGTTCAGGGGACTGTGCCAATTTAAACTACCGTGAATTGTAGCCTTAAAAGTGTGGCAAGGATTGGATTGAAGGCTTGGGTTTAGAGAATTAGTGTCATATTTTTATTCATGTAGCTTTGCATCTTTGGGGCGAGGCTGTTACCCAGGACCACACACGTCAGTCTGCTCTGTGGTGTGTTAAGGCTGGGTATCTTCACTGCCTGTGAAGAAAGTGCTGCGTGACTTAGCTGAGGTACAGGCATCTACTCTGCAGATGTCTGCATTTTGTCAAATGAATCCAAATGTCTGGCTCTGTGTTAGGTGGCTAAAGTCATCACTTGGATCGCCTTCACAAGCCCCAGTCATGTACTGTAGTGAGTATAATACAGATTTCAGGATAAAAGAACCAGACAAGGAGAATAATATATGCAGCACTTGGCTTTTGTTTGCACTAAGGCTGTCTTACATTAAAGAGACGATAATAAAGGTGCCTTACAAATCTATTAAATGCAAATTAATCACAGTTTAAACCAGCCTGACACAACCTGAGTGATGCATGGTGACTTTAATGCAAAGGAGTGAGAAAGGTGCCACTCTGGCATGCTCCTCTTCTAAGAACAACAACCTGTTTCACATGGCAGCTTGCCTTGTTGAACCTGATTATAGCGTATCTCCGCAACCTCTGCTTAATCCAAAGCATGATTCAGAGCCCTAGGAAACTGGCACATTTGCTCCCTGTCTCGGATGAGTAAGTCAAAGAATGACCATTATCTGCAAATGCGGGATAAGTGGAAGGAAATGGTGTGAGGCTGAGCAGTACTCAGACACTTATCGTCCACCTGTAGCTGTGGTGAGAAGCAAAATCGGGTAATGACAAGAAACAGCTGCTGGAGACCTGCACTGTACCATGCTAAGAGTCATTGGCTCAAAGACATGTCTGAGGAAAAAGCCTAGAGTATGTATACAGTGCCGAAAGGGAAAAATGTCTTTTCCCCTCCCCTTTCCAAATTTGGACAGGATTTCTGCTTATTAAAAATAAGAAAAACAGGATAAACTGGGAATGGGATCTGTAACTGAAGCCTGTAAGTACAAAAAGTCTAGCACTAAATTGTAGTTGTACAGACAAAAGGCTTATTTATTGCTACTGACTACATTAAAAATCTGCAGTGCACACAGGAGCCAAACTTCAGATCTTGTCATGCTTAATAAAATATTGAATTAAGCAGAAGTGAAACTACCTGCCATATCTAAAAGATAGTCTCAATGCCCTTTCAATGCTTTATTTTAAGACCAAGTACAAAAGGTTTTCACCTTAGCGTAATTAACTTTTTATCATTAAGATTCAGAAAAATTGAATTGTGTTGGACACAGGTCATCATAATGAGAATTTAATGGATCTGTATTACTATGCAAGTTAAGCTTTGAATATGTGCTAAATGCATTACATTACCATTGACCTATGCAAATTTCCATCTCTGTGACTCTTTTTTTCACTGCTGCCACATTAAGACCCCCTCTCTCCCCTCATCTCCTTAAACAATGATTTCCTCATTTTCATATTAATTGCATCAGTTAACTGAGATAATGCTCCCACTGAAATGAGCAATAGGATGAATCACTGAAATGGTGCAGTTATTCTTTTTGCTTAACCAATTTCACAGGACCTTCACAAAGAACTGCCTTAATTTGACTTTATATAATTGCTTATCATTAGGCACAGCAGCCCCACGAAGTACCTTTATTTATTTAAGTCTCATCTCTGATTGATGGAAAATTAGTCACTTGCATATCTGAGGAACACAGATTGTTCTGCTACCAGGCAACTTCGTTGTAGAATACCCTGGAGAACTTCAAAACAAGCAGCCGCTAATGCATGCTGAATATAAAGTGGGAGGAAACAAAGTGCAACAGCTAATGACATCCAGGAGTTCCTGTAGAACAACTGTGATGTCACAGAACTGCTTTACCTGCTCCTCACTAAATTTCCTACCTGAAAGGAGAAAGGCAGATGTTGTGCCAGCAGAGATTTTGCATCTGGCTGTAGCCACAGATATCCTCTGCCCGTTTTTAACACCAATGGTGCCTGTCTGTCACACAGTGTGAGCACTAAAGGTTACAACATTCCCCCTTTTAAAATTAACACAGCGCCCTGCATGGTTTGGAATTCAGTCAGAAAGCTTTAATCCACTTCTCATTCTTAATATTCTTAAAGTATTTATTCAGGACAGCTCAAAGGAAATGTTCACGCTTTTCTTCTCTGTAAGGAAAAAGGGTGTGTGTGGGGAATTAAAATTTCTAAGGCAAATTATGCTGTTATCATCAACTGACATACTCAGAAGGGATCTAGAAAGGATGCCACCTCCAGCATAAAAGGAGCCATAGCATATTATCCTATCATGGGATTTGAGTTGAAGGATTGCCTCCAGGTCTCCTCGAAGCACACTGTGTACTTTTGTCCCTGTGGATGAGACTACCTGTCACTGAATTAGATAGCAGCAGTCATTAAATCCATATAGTCATAATATTGCTCTTTCCAGACATCAATACTGTGATTCATTTTTCCCCTTATATTTGCTCCTACTCTAATTCTATGCTCAAGTCTGCTGTCTTCCTCCCCAGCAGAAGCCTCAGCTAACCTTTCCCATCTAACCAGGCTGCCGTGGTTCCTGAACAACACAGCACCCCCGTGGCCCCTCCAATTGATGCCACAAATCATCTTCACCACTGCTGCTTGAGTCAGGAAAAAAAACAACCCTCCTAATCACCTGAAAGCAACAGCAAAGAATTATACTGATTATTTCTTCAATGTGCCATGCTTGGAGCTGTATCCAATACACACTGAAGACAATATTGCCTTGAGGGCTTGCAGTCAGAAATATTAACCTTGGAGTAAAGGCTGTTTTCAATTGTTTGGGAAGGTTAAACTTTGGTTTAATTCTGTTCCTGTTGAAATCCCAGGCAAACAAAGAACATTTTTACTTTCCTTGGTTTTCCTCTGGTCTATCTCTGCCTAGGATACAGGCAGGCAAGAAAGCGGTCCTTGCCCTGGCCCAGCACTATACACATGATCAAGAAAATTAGATTGCCTTTTGTGGAAAGACTGAGACCTGAGAAAGTCACTTTTTATATTAGCATAGAAAAATAAGTGCAACTTTCTAAATGTTACGTGGTGCTTAGGATGAATTACATGTTTGCAGGATTTCATGCTTCAATATAAAGCAGGTTGTGTCCAGAGAAACCCAGATACCTGTGTTTTATTGAGTTGATTCCAAAGCTTGGAATAACCCGAGTTATTTTCAGAGTTGGCAGACCCTTAGTGCTGGCCACCTAAAGGTAAATTTGAGAACTAATGCCGTGCACTTCCTTCCCAAACGCTTACTCAAAGTTTCTTTGAACTGAAGCTTTTCCTTATTATTTGGCACACTGTTTTGCCTCGTACCACGGATGTTATAACACATCAGGGGTATTAATTCAAACCTACTGTCAGTGTAGCCCCAACATGTGGGCCAGCCAAAGGCCAAGGATTCACCTGAGCATACTTTGCCTGAAGATGATGTCCTTACCAAGACTTCCAGGGAGTCTCCATGTTAAGTTGCCCACGTGTTTGCTGTCAGGGAATACTATGCATGTCTTTGCCTTCCTCATGAGTTTTCATAGCTCATTCTTGCTTGTAAAACAGTTTGCTGGAAGAAATTAGGAGAACATTTCCCTGAGTGCAAGACATGCAGCTATTCCAAGAGGCAAGTATTTGCAATTAGGAGACAACATAGTCTTTGGTATGCTGCAGTACCTCACTGCATACTGTCATTTATCTGGAGTTGCTTGTTTTAGTCCAAAACGTCTAAAATTAATACAGTTGCAGGAATCTTTCCCCCCAAAAAACTCTTAACAGCAGCAATAATGACTGTGTTAAATCAGACCTCGTTGCAATGTAATGAAGCCTGACTGACATATTGCAGGTATGATACTAAGTATTTTCATAAATTATTAAACTGTAATTGAAAGTAATAGTGCAGATTACTTTTTGTCACGCTTAAAAAAAGATCTTGGCGTGAAAATAAGGACTACAGCATGACTGATTGGAAATAATGATCAATATTTTTAAGAATGACCACAAGTTCCAAGTTTAAAATTAGAACAGAAAAAAAAAAGGATTTATTTTTTTAACTACTCAAGCTACTCCGACACTTCAAATTCTATTTAACTTTTAGTAAAAGGACAAACGGAAATATATTTCACCTAAAAGGATGGGAATCTCTAACAAATTTGGATCAGAAATGCTAAAGTAGTGATGGAAACCTGAAAATTTAAAGAAAAATTAAACATTTCCTAGGCTTTTAATAAAATTTTTAGAAACTACGTTTTGTCTCTGCAAACAACCTCAAAGGAATGAGTTGCATGTAAAATCTCGGTATTATACAAACTGTATAATTTTTTACCTGTGGACAATTTGTGCCCATGTATAATGGTAAATAACCTGGTAAAAGGTTATTTACCATTATACATGTTTACTTGTGCACATGCCTTATGAATCCAGCCATACCCTTGCACCTCCGCTCACTTAATTATATTTACTCCTGATCTTGTGGCTTGATGCATTTAGGTAGGGATTAGAAAGCAAAGTCAATGAACCTTTGGGTGTATTTTTGGATTGTTTAGTTTGGGATATTGTGGGCATGAACTGCATGAGATTTAGATGATAATCTAAAAGTATTAGATTAACCTGATAACACATTTCTTGTGCTGCTTGCAGGGGCTTTTCAAAGCAATCATTGGTTAAAAAATCAGTTGTTCTAAAGGGAAAAGTCAACACTTTTATTGACATGCTGAAATTTCAGGGTATGAGCACATGAGGAGTAAGGGAGAGAGGGTCACCACAGCCCAATGGTGAGGATACCCGGGAAGATACAGGAGGCCACAGGTTAAACCTCAACTCCCACTAAAATTAATTTTTGCCATCCAGAGATTTCAGTAGCACACAATGAGCTGTAACCACTTATAATTACATAGAAACCTATTGTATAAAACACCCAAGTCATCCCACTGAAGACACAAAAAATATTGCCTTTTTTAATGCAATCATGTTTCACAGTTTCTTGCTCACTTTATTGAGTTTCCTAAAGTGAAGCATTTTCAGTTCAAGGACATCTTCATCTTTAGCTCTTGTTTATTTTTCTTGTCACTGGTCTATTGCTCTCCAGAGGAACATTAAACATCTCAATGGCATGGCTTACATGTGAAATATACAGTTGGTTCAGCATAGAGGGCTTCATTTTAGGGCTCATATTAGTGGGTCCCTTGTGAGTTGATATTATGCCATTTTTGTCCTTAGATCTTCTGGGGAAAGCTATCATCCAGTAAATTGCCTTAGTCAGATAAACGTTACCAGATAGATCTCTTCCTGCCTCTCTCAGCAATGGGCTCTGCAGAAGGAAAGGTCATTGTTCATTCTCTTTCCCTTTATCCTGCTCAATTGTTTCTCATTGTATCAAGACGGAGTCGGTTAGTTTTTACCAAGGTGAACTTAGGAAATAATAGTAACATAAACACACAGCTTAAGTGAACCAAAATATCTGATGGTTCAGGGAAAGTGCATTAGCTCTTGTAGGAATTTTCTTCATTCACTTTAATTCTTCCCTGTGTTCACCAGTGTGTAAAATTCTCCTGCCTCTTGGTTTTCTATCTTCACTCTTCAAAGCCTGTAGAACAATTCTGTAGCCTTTCCATGCTTTGGAAAGAGCTTCACTCTGTGTCTGCCCCGGGGTAAATTTTATTTAATTGTCTTTCAGAGTAAGAAAATGGATAAGGTCTTCACAAAGGCAAACAAACAGAAGTATCATCATTTTTTAACTGGGTCTAGTTTGTCTATCCATAGGTGAAGTAACAACCATTAGTATTGGAAATATTAAAATATCATGACTAGGTTTCTACCTACCTACTAAGAACTGGTGGGAGGGGAATCAGGGGGGTAATTTTTCCTCTCTGCTCTGCCGTCACATCCTTATGCTGCTTCTCCAGACCACTGCTATCCCTGCCACGCAGGCTTAAGCATGTCCCTCTGTGTATAGATGGCTAGCCTAAAATGCTCCCTGACTTAACCAAGATTAAAAATTCTTCAAGAGAGTGAAGTGCTTAGAAAGTTCAGGCCATTGCTGGTTCCTGGGCTCTGATGTGCAGGTCTCTTCAATCCATTCAAAACCCAAAGCCTGTTTTTTTCATTAAGATCCCTATAGATGCATCTTAGTGTGACATTTGAGGTGAAATCAGCATCAACCAATGCCTCGTTAAAGAATCTGGCAAAACCAGTTGCCATTATGGGAGTCATTACTTGAATTTGATTCAATTGTACAAGAGCCAAAAGTTATGCATTTAAATCTATTTAAATGTAATTGGGAGTGGATCAGATCAACCCAGTGACCATACAGGGTAGAATGATGCTTTCCCATAATCAGTATGTCATCCACTCCTGTGCTGGGTTTTGGCTGGGACAGAGTTAATTTTCACAAGAAGCTGGGAGAGGACAAAGTCAGGACAGGTGACCCAAGCTATACAAAGGCGTATTTCATACTGCAGAATCACAGATACACAGAACATTAGGAGTTGGAAGGGACCTTGAAAGATCATCTAGTCCAACCCCTTGCCCAAGCAGGATCACCTAGATTAAATCACACAGGAACGTGTCCAGATTGGTCTTGAATGTCTTCAGAGAAGGAGACTCCACAACCTCTCTGGGCACTCTGTTCCAATGATCTGTCACCCTCACAGTGAAAAAGTTCCTCCTTCCATTCAGATGGAACTTCCTATGCTCCAGCTTGGAACCATTGCCCCTTGTCCTATCAGTGGCGATTACTGAGAGGAGCCTGGCTCTGCCCTCCTGACACTTGCCCTTAACATATTTATAAACATTAATGAGATTAAACATTCCACTCCATTATCTTGGTGGCTCTGTGCTGGACACCACTGGTGGCTACCCTCTTTCACTTTGACAGACAATGTCATCCAGCCCTGCTCTGATCCAGGAAAGGAGCTCTCATCTCACTGGTAGCATGCCCAGGTATGCAGGAGTCCTGTTTGATTCCTTGAGAGAGTCCAGCGCAGGGCAACTAAGATGATGGAGTGGAACATCTTCCTTATGAGGACAGGCTGAGGGAGCTGGGTCTCTTCAGCTTGGAGAAGANTCTTCCAGCTCCTAATATTCTGTGATTCTGTCATTCTTGCCCTTTTTAAAAACTGGAGTGACATTTGCTTTCCTCCAATCCTCAGGCACCTCTCCCGTTTCTCAGGACTTACCAAAGATGATGGACAGTGGCCTAACAATGACTCCCACCAGCTCCCTCAGCACCCTTGGGTGCATCCCATCAGGACCCATGGATTTATGGATGTCCATATGACTTAACTGGTCCCTGATCCAGTCCTCATCAACTGAGGCAGACTCCTCATTTATCCTGGGCTTCATCCATCTGGGGCTCCTGCAGTCAGTCTCCAACAGTATAGACAGAGGCAAAGGCGGAACTCAGTAACTCCAACTCCTTACTGTCCTCAGTCACCACTCAGTCACCAGGGCACCCACCTCATTCATCAGTGGTCCTACACTGCCTCTAACTTTAGTTTTGTCTGCAGTGTATTTGAAGAAACCCTCTCTGTTATCCATAACTTCCCTTGCAAAGTTTAACTCCAAGGAGGCCTTAGCTTTCCTAGCTGCCACTCTTCCATTATTTGACAATATTCTTATACTGTCATATAAGAATCATACCATATGGTGTCATACTCAGTATATAAGGGGGAATGGCCATGAAAAAGAATGGTCACTGCTTGGGGACAGGCTGGGCAATGTGTCATCAGTGAGTAAATCTTATTGTGTATCAGCAGTTTTGTATACCCTTTTCTTAGTATTGTTGTTGTTATTTTCCTCTCCTTTGATGTCCCAGTAAACTGTCCTTACACCGATCTATGAGTTTTACCATTTTCTTTCAATTCTACTCCCCATCCACCAGGTACACAGCTGTCCTCTGTATCTAAAGCATGACAACCCCTAAATATCTCAAGTTAAGCTTGGGACTGCAGTGCTTATTGAAATAAAAGACTATGTGACTAAGGGGCAGCTACTAAGCACCTACCCAAATGAGACAGTTGATAGCTTGGTAGGGTTTGTAAGTACTATTGAAGAATAATTGCGGGGACAGCTTCAGTCCAGGCCTTGAATATGTGCTGAAGACTATTTGCCAGGACCTTGCAGGAGGTAAGCTTATGAAATGAGAGAGTTTCTAAGTTGCAGGTTTTCTGGTTACCTCTCCTTTTGCTTAAACCCTTCCTCTTGCTTTGGACATGATGATGAAAAAGGGAGTAGCATGTACACAAAGTTCAGATTTAGCACCAGGGCTAGACACCCTCTATGCTGGGAAGCTCCCTAGCGTTCCCTCCACTGGCCAAGTTAGATTTTCTGATTCTACAATGGAGAGGAGAAAGTGAGACCACTTGGCATTTCTGGTTTTGCATTTAGCTGGGCATGACTTACAGAAGGAGTCTAAAAGTCTTGTTTGGGAAAAGCTTGTTTATTTTTCTTACCTTTTCAATAGTACAAACAGCTCTGACTTTTAGGTCGATAGTTTGTTGGACCTGTGCTTTGCTCAGGGTTGCTACTTCTGGGTTTAGAAATCTGAGCCCTTCAGAAAATGCTTGCTGCACATTTTCAGATCTTTTGCACACATGCATGAGCTCAAATTGATCTGGGATGCTGTAAAGGTCCTTCCCGCAGGCAAATTGATCTCTCTGTGCTGAAAATCCTGTCTTCAACCATTTAAAAAATACTACAAATTCAAATGCTTCACTGGCAGCTGTCAGACATTCACTGGTAAGCCAGACAGACTGTGGGAACTGACCATGAGCAAACCTGGTTTACTCTGCTCTAGCAACTAAAGCAATCCACCTTTTCTGAGGAGATTTTTCTTGCTTCCATGAATCAGAAGGAAGCTAAATAACAAAATCTATGCAGACTCTCAGCTCGAACCCATACGTGCTGCACAATGTGTGCCTGATGGCAATGCTCTTAATCTTGTAGGAGAAGGCATACAGCAAAGTTGCATGCAGAATTGCTCCCATGTTTGCAAACAAGTCAGTTGGTGTCCTGCTTTGTGTTCCTCTTTCAAGCCCTGATGGCAGAATACATACAGAGCAAAACGTTGCTCACCATTCCAACATTCATATGAATCTGTCTGCCCTACAGCACATCTCCAGTGCAAGAGACATGCTACGCTGAATCAAGCTGAGGATTTACTAGCCCAATACTGTGACACTGGCTGAAACCTGTTATCCTGGAAGATGCTGGAAACTATAACTGTGCAGTAACTGAGAAGTTTTGTAGGTTGGGGATGGCTTCTACATCCCCCGTTCTGCTTTTTCTCACAAAATGCCACTCTCCTTTTATAGGAAGCAAACAGATTTTTCTTCCCAACATCAGGTTGGAAAGCTCTCATCTATGTCTGGAGTTCAAGGTGGATATTATTAATCTCTTCCCTCTCTGGATGACTCAGAGCTTCCCTCAGACATCATTCCTGGAAAAAAAAAGGGTATTGGGACACTTGTCATCTGGGTCCAGAGTTGAAATGAAATTTTCTTTCATCACAATAACACGAGGTAATTGCATTGCATGTGCTTGTGTGGTCCTAGTTGCAAAAGGTCAGTCAGAATCTTGCGCCTCTCCTTCAGCTGTGTCTTGCCAAGCCTGAGACAAACAGTTGTGTGAAGCCTCTCTTCTTACAGTGATAAGCTGTTACAAACCAGAGAAAATGCACCTACTGCACTGAGCCCTGTAGCCTGGAAATTTCAATCACTCTCATAGCTGCTGTCTCCACCGTTTGTGCTTGTCATGCTTCTTCAGTCAGAAGGATCTTGCCATTGCTCATTTAACTGCTTCAATACCAAACCCCGGAAACTTTTCAGGATGTGATGATATTCCCGTCCTCATTTTCCACCACTGTAGCAGCAAAAAGAACTAAAATAGCAACTGAAGGCACAGAGTTCTGTCTTCCAAATGGACGTGTTTAGGTGTCAGGTAGAAGAGGCACTGCAACAGCTCCGCTGTTGGTCACAGATCCCCAAACACTAGTGTATAGGGGTCACATTGCCATGAGCTCAGTTCAGAGCTTAGTATGTGGGTTTTGAGGACACTGGGTGGGAATGGGAGCTCAGCTTCTGTCCATACATGCATAAATGCTTCTGACAGAAAGCTGTTACCACAAATCTCTGCGTCTTAGGCTGCTTCTCTTGGTGTGGACAGGAAAGCAGAGAGACAGAGAGATTTCCCTCCAGAGACAAAGAGGCTGTGCGGTCCCCATTGAAGGTTTTCGAGATCCAGATGGGACAAGTCCTGAGCAACTTGGTCTGATCTCTCATCTTATCCTGCTTTGAACAGAAGGTTGGACTTTAGATTTTCCAAGGTTCCTTGAGCCTGAGATGTCATGTGATTCCATGAAGCTGTACATGCTGTGACAAAGACATCACAGAAATATGTGGGGAGTAGGAAGTAGGAGCAAAAGCACTTAGGTACAGAATGAGAAATGCAATATGGAGAAAAGGAGATTAAGAGATCTGTGCTGAGGCCTGTATCAGCAAGTCCAGTACTGAAGATTACTTTTGCTGACATTTTTAGATGGAAAATCACATCCTCTGGGAGGTAAAAAGCAGGTGATGGACTGAGGTGGCTCATCCCAAATTTTCTAATATGTCTCTGCCAAGAGCTTTTGTCCATGTAATGCCATGCAGAGCCTGCAGACACCAGATTATGCTTGGCATGGCCTGAGTAGGCCCTAAGAAGTCTTCTAGTCAAACATGTTTCAATGTGACTACCAAGCTGATAGACTTTGGTCATGCCAGCAATGGTTTGTGTGGGGCCAGTCACGATGGACATCTTTCACCAAGGCTTGTTCACAGATCCAAACATGCACGTGGAAGTTGTTTTGAAGAGTTTATAGGGTCAATGGAGAGCTTACAAGTCTTAGGACCAATCAGTCATGTAACTTTGATAGATATTCACGTCAGTGTTGTTTTCTTTTTAAAAAAATAAATAAATAATTTGTGATTATGTCCAGATGATGAGAATACAGATATTGCGTCTGATGCTCTTTTCACGTGTTTCTTGGACAGAGATATTGAGCTAACTCTGTAATGTGGTGTAGGAGTACGGAGGCAATGTTTATCTACAGTTGACAAGAGGCTTCTTTTAAAATATTCTGTAGGAACCAGATGTATTTTCAACTGCTTTTTAATATTGATCAAAAATATTTCCTATAAAAGACAATTTTGTTTTCACAGAAGCAAAGATTTTGTAATGAAATTTTTATTTTTATCAGTAGAAATGTGGGAATTATAATTACATTTACTTTTAAAAAGGTAATTTAAATATTATTTAAATAATGATATTAAATTATTATTGTAAGAAGAATTATACCTTACAAAACTATTAACTGAGTATGGTTCAAATTTTCCTATAAAAAAACTTTAGTTTTATTTAGTTACTAAGCTTCAATTTCTTCATATATATGCTGCACATTCAGCAAGAGTTTGAAATTTCTGTACCTTGGTTATACATGACAATTGCTAGAAATCAGAGGACATATATGTTAATTGCTCTTTGTAGTCACATTTCTGAAGATGCTCCTTAAGTTTTCTCCATCTCCCTGAAGCTCAGCATTCAGACTTGTTGTGAAATTTGTCTCTTCATTCTTATTATTTTCCAAATTGTACCAGGGTCTGATCTTTCCTGCCAATATTTCTGACCTCTCCAGGTTATTTGAAATGGCTCCTGTGGCTCCTTCACTTTCATCTGCATTGTTAATCATTAATAGTTAGCAGAGCAGAAGGCAGCCTACTGCCCTTGAAAACCCACATCAGGGAATTCACACTACCTATTGAGGTGTAGTCCTTCACCTGCTCAATCCACGGCCAACATCTTAACTCTGAGCTCAGCTTTGCCTCCAACCCTCTAAGTGGAGCACCCCTGGGGTGTGCAGCTCCACAGAGACAGGGACATAGCCTGATGCTCAGTGAACAGTCTTTTTCAGGAGGTGGTGGAGAATGCATCTTCCACTGAGGGCATGTTCCCATGAGCCACTGGCTCTGTCACCTCTGTGCTCACGGTTCTAGGAGGAGCTGGGCCAGGTATGTGGCTGCTTACCTACTGAAACACCGCTCAGTGCCTGCATGGCCAGTGAGGGGTATAGGCAATGTATGCTGTTTTCCATCAGAAGATGCCAAAGAAAGGTCTTGAAAACAATTCTGTGCAGTTTTATTATTTATTTTATTTTCCTCACCATAAAGTATTGATTTTAGTATCTTTTTTCCTTTCTTTAACCTAAATCAAGTAAGGTTACTTGAAAAAGTTTACCGCAAAAATCAGGCCAGTATAATTTTGGGAGGAAATTTCAGTTTAGGTGCTTTTGAGAAAAGCAGGAACATTTATCAGGCACTTTTAATTTCTGACTGTTGCTGGAGGGAACCAGGTACGTTAGGAAAAGATGCAGACACAATTAGCTGTCAGAGCTCACCTGCAGTGGTAAAGGATGTGCAGTAAATTGCTCTGCTCATTTATGATATCACCACCAAGTGCGTACATAGAGCATGGACCTAAGGATATATGTGTCAGCCCTCCATAGGCACAGACAGGCACGAGGTGGAGAAGTTTGAAAGAAAGATAAAACATACCACCTTTTGAAATTTATCTGCTAAGAGCACGGGGTAATACGTAAAAGGAAAATTCATTTTCTCTGTTTACAGTTCATGTTAAATGCCATTGTAGATAGAATCTCAGTTACAAAGGCAGACGGTTTAGTTCAGGGTGATTCGATTACTAGCTTTTTTAATGGAAATGTCACTATTTCAAAGCAGCAATGCTGAGTATTAACTTCAGGCATGTCATGTGGCAACAAGTTGGACTAATCTCTTCTGTCACAACTGGTTCGGTTCCTCCTTTTTTTCATTTCAGGTTTAAACAAGGCTAATAAAAAAAGTCTCAGCAGTTGTGCACAAACAGCAGCAGATGGGGCACAAAGCCCATGCCCCTCCCTGCTCTAGCTCAGTGACAAAAGGATGATCACACAGGTGACAGAAGTGCATCAACATGATATGACAGATCATCGGCATCGCGCTACCAAGGGTTTTATAAGTACTGGATGACAGGTTTAGGGCAGGCAACTGGCACAGGTGCTTCAGAACTCACTACACTTTGGTCATTGGAAAGTTTAGAGGCAAGCACAAGAATACAGTTGAATTGATATAGTGAATATTTGATCTGATAAAAATCCTAAATGCTTAAATCCCACATTTCAGCTCTGAGCAGAATTTTATAGCCTAAAAGAAGCAAAATTGTAGCAGAATTAAAAGACATAGTTTATGTGCATATTTCCTCCTCTGACACAGCTCCTGGAAAGGAATTTTAAGATGCCCTTTTCTTTATGGGTTATAAATAACTGAATATCTGCTATTGGTAATTGTGTAGTTTATTTTCATTACAGGACTTGTGGTTTTATTGAGTTTCCTTTAGGAACACATCAAGTTAACTTGTGCACAAGGCTTTGGCAAGCCTGACATTGCGCTGGCTCAGTCACAAGGTGAGGCAGCAAAGAAGGAGCTTGCGGGGGCAGAGGCTCCATACAAACTTTGAGATCTTACTTTACAGAGATATTATACCCCAGGAACATTCTTTTGTCCCTTGAAATTTAATCTCTGTTCAAAAATTACCATACAGGACTGGGCTGTTGTTGGTGTGTTTTAAAAGCCCTTTTGTGCAGTTATTCTGTAACTCTTATCTATAAATCCCTTCAATGAAATATCAGAGAGTTATTCAGCTGTAAAACTACGTAGAGGGGACATTTTCCTTATCCTAGGTCAGCATTTTCTGGCTTTCTGTAAACACTCTTTCACATGATCCTTGTTAATAGGCTTCCTCATGCAGAAAATTCTTGGCAGCCACTGGAAAAGTTCTCCAAAAGGCTGATTACTTTCCCTTTGCCTGAGGCCAGCTGCTGATCATGCCCCTTACGTAGCATGACAAACACAGTTAATATCAGAACATGAGCCCAGGACTGAAACACTCAGTCATGCACCAGTTAAAGCTTGGCCTACCAACACACCAGGAGGTATATTAAAATGCTACAACCTGTTGGTACTGGTTTCCAAGAGTTTTAAAAGAGCTGGGGGGTGTGTGGAGGATGGAGAGAGGATGAAGGATGAATTTAGCTGGAATTCACCCAGGGGCACGCTGCCATGGCCTAAGGGCCCTCATGGGGTGGAATGTCCCTGACAGCCTCTTCTGGGATATCTCCAACCTTGCCTGTGTCCCAGGACCCCATTTTAGCCCAGCTGACCCCCACCCTCATGCTGGCATCCCAGACTCAACCCTAATCCCAGGGAAGTTTCTGGTGCTCTGGGATGGGGATGCCCTTGGCCATTCCCCAGCTGCCGTGGTCCCTGCTGAGGCAATGGGACAGGCTCCATCTGGCAAGACCTTGCCCTACCAACCTGATGGAGCCCTGACACAATTTGTATTTGAAAAGCTCTTGGGTGACTTCCCAGGCTGCATAATTTTTTTTTTTCTTATTTTTTCTCCCCTGATCTAAGAACATAATGGTGCGCTTGGATCATGATGATTTGTGCCATCTTATTTCCTGAAGATGGACTCTAGTCAAAATAAATACAGATATTTCTGGGAGGATGCAGAAGGTTATTAACTGTTATTGGTGATAACGATCCTACATGCATAATATGCTAAGCAGATGGATCCCTTTTCAACGTAAAAGTGAGTTCAGGAAAGCAGCAGAGAAAGAAGAAATGCAGTAATGATAACGGCAGGCAGCAGCACTTCAATAACTTCAATAACATAACAAATGATATGTTATGTGACCCTCTGAAGCATGTGGGGGACAGGACAGAGGGAGGAAGGCTTTTAGAAAGGACCAGAGGAATTTGGCTAAGACAGACAGACTGTGTAAAATTTTGTTTTCCAACATTTGTTGCAAAGTAATTTTCTTTGCATGAGCTGTCAACATTTAAACTGTGTCACAAAACTGTCTGGTGGAATTTTATAGTGGAAGAACTTTATTTGCAGCCAAAATGTGTGGGAAATATGTATACACACAACAGTGGAAAATGAACCTCCAATATATGCTTCTGGGGTCTTTTGGATGAGGCATTTAATGGATATGAGTGAAGAATAACGCAGTGGTAATATCCTTGCAGACAACACTTAAAATTAGGACTAGAAACCAGATCGTGCTTTCAAACAGAATTTAGGTTATAGGATAGGTCTGCATGACTGTGATCAGCAAAGTGCCATGAGTTTACACATAGAAAGCTGTATATGATAATGTCACTTCTCAAAGCTCAAAATAAACAATTTCAAGGTCTCTGTTCTGTGCCTTACCAATAAAGTTTCCTTAGTAGTTGCGTGACCTTTACTTATGGCTGCAAAAAATCCCAATTTATAATGGTATAATAGACACTTCTTCTGATCTCAATAAAAGAACACTATCATGTTTAATGTAGAAAGTAGTGGCATGGTCTGATATGCCCAGAGGAAACTTCATTATAAGGACCGTAAGCCTTTAAAAGCTTTTTTCCCCTTTTTGATTTCCTGACCTTGGGTGAGACTTCTGTGTGCATACACAGCAGTTGAATTTCACCTTATTTATAAAATGACTTAAGACGTTACACTTTAGATTCCCCAGAAGAGATAAGTTATTAATGGCTCTTTCAGGTTCATTCTTGTAACTTCCTGCCCAATTTTTTTTTGTCTGAGACTCTGTATCTCACCTTTGCTCATGCTGATCTTTCACCTCCAATATGAAGTGTCCTACTGATTGTAGCAGTAGAGATACCAGTTGCTGTGTGCAGACTTTGGTGTGTTGTGCTCCTAGCAGCTATGGAAATGTTGCTAAGAATGGGGATAATTGAAAAGACATACCTATGTGAAAATATGCCTTTGCTCAGCCTGGATAGATGATGAAATTGAATGCATGTTAAAGTGATTCACATAGGAAAGACATCACCCTAATTTCATTTGTAAAATGAGGGGTTCTGTCCTACCCTTTACCAGTTTGGAGTGAGACTTTGGGGATACAATCGCTAATTCCAAGAAAATGACAGTCTAGCACTCAGCACTGAACAACAACAACAGCAAAATTGCAAACGTTAGGAACTATTGGTAAAGCGATAGAGAACAAAACAGAGTTCATCATTATGCCTTTATATAAATGCATGGTGCGTCTGTGTCTTTGTACTGTCTGTTCTTTTCATCTCTGAAAGAATATAGTAGAACTGGAAAAAGGTTCAATTGTCCTTGATTGTCAAGGGCTATCAATATATGGGATGTGGGCTGTGTGAGGAATAACTAAGTAAGCTAAGATTCTTCTTTCTGGAAAAGAGACAAATTATAGGGGGCATGCTAGAGGGCTATAAAATCACGAGTGAGGTGGAAAGGATGGATGGAGGTTGATGCTTCATTGTCTGTTCTACTATAAGTACTAGGGATCATCAAAGTAAGATAGTAGGAACAAGCTTCAAAACAAACAGAAGTAGGTTATTCTTCATGCAGCAGGTAATGTGTCAGTAATACTGCCTGTCAAAAGATGCAGTGAATACTAAAGTTGTGGTTTTTTTTTTTTTTGAGGGGGGGGAGGCGGTGACCAAGGAGAGACTGGATAGGTTAAAGGAAGAGAAATATATTGATGAATGCCAACTAGATAGAAGCCAAACTTACCCCAAGAAGTCCCTGGAAATAGGTGGTGACTGGGAAAGTATCATGGAGGGGTATAGTCTGTTCTTGCCTTTTCCTTAGTCCTTGCTAGTTTACCCCCTTTTGGCAGCTGTAACCTCAAACCTAGCCTCATGTCAGCTTTTGTTTGGCTATTCTTATGCTCAAAGAGTTACAGGGACCTGACGAAAGGAAGATTCTTCAGCTCTGGTGAAGTTGGTAGTACCAATTGCCAAGCAGGACTCAAAGATCTTCGATGCCTTTTCCAAATGAATTGATGCTACAGTTTTTGGCCTATCTATCTATCTATCTATCTATCTATCTATCTATCTATCTATCTATCTATCTATGCTACCAACATTAATGCAATTGTAAGACTGCATTTAACTCCTATTGATCTAAGTACTAACTAATATGGCTTTATATACCAGGCCCACAAAGTTCCAATTCCAGAGGTGTTCTCATGTCTGTCAGTATAAATATGCCCTTTATGTTCACAGTTCAATTCTTCCTTTTGTCTTTTCCATCTGCACTTTTCATGCCTGTGCTATGTCATTTCTATTGCAAAACAAAGGAAAGGCCTTTGTAATACACAATAAAATCTAATTTGCTTTTCACAATGGACCTAAAACTAGTGAGTGATGTGTTTCAGTAATTAAATTCTACTACCTGCAAGTTGCTGAATGTAAGATTTAGGAAGGCAGGGGGGAATGGGTGAAAATGGAAAATATATTAGCAACTTTTGAGTCTCATGCTATAGTGTTCAATATTGTACCCATTTATGTTTGAACAGGGAAACAACTTTCAAATACATGAAGATATCTCTGTACATCTGTGAGGAAAGGACTGATAATTATCCTGCCTATTGAAAGAAAAACGATTGAGCACTGAATGTCAGCCTACAGTGTCTCAGGAGAATAAAGAAACAAAAATTATGGGTATTGGACAAGTCAGAAGTTATAAGGGAGTTAGAAACCTTTGACAGTGATGGTATATTTTAACTCCACATTGCTGTTTGGTCTCATGCTCTTCTCTGAGTACCTCTACACACCACAAGACCTCACCGTACATAGATACTCAACACAAATCTGGCAGAGGCACACAGGTAGCAGAAAGCTTAACTCCAGGAGTCTGTTGCTATGTGAGCACTAATGTATTTCATGTCTCAGTTTTCCTATTAGAGATTTTCTGTGTCTGTTCAGAAGACTGCTCAGTGCCCATCAGACTTCCCTTCATATTAAGCAAGGCAACTGATACACACTGCCTATGGTTCATTCTTTTTCTCAGCCTCTTTGCAGGGAAGAAATAGTGCATGCAGTGTAGTATTTTATTTATATATTTGAACACCTTCATCTGGTCTATGGTAGATGAATAAGAAGTCATTTGAAGTCTTTCAAGAGAGCTAAATGTCCTTCTTAATCATGTCATAGCTAGAACTCACCTGGAAGTTACAGCTTTTATGCAGATGCTGCATGAGACCCCCTGACCTCATTAACATTGCAGATTTCAACTAAAAGAACAGGGAAATACCTTCTGGTCTTAAAGTCCACGAGTAGCTGAACCATATAACTTGCTGAAAAAGTCTTGATAACCAAAAAAATGCCAGTATGTATGGCAAATTTGTAAGCACTCTGCTACTGAGCTGCAGTGTATCTTAATGGGTTCTTTAGCTTTCATTTGTACATTCCCCAGACAGAAAGCCATCTACAGAGCTCTAAGATCTTTGTTTCCTGGGACAGTTAGTCAATATTCAACTTGTTTTTCTAGTGCTCCATAGCCTTGTAGTTGACAAGGCTATGGAGCACTGGAAAGCACAGGAAGTTTTCAAGTTGGAAACTGAATCCAGGAACAAAGCAGTGCTGCATGCACTCTGCAGGCAGGATTCTTCCCACTGTGTTACCATGTTTAGTTTTTGATAGATTAATTTTCTAGCTAACGATCTGATCTAATTAAAGACCCTGGTATTAAATTAAAAAGCAATAGTGATATATAATTCCATTTGGGAGACATAACAACTAAAAGACACCATGGTAATATGGTGCTTTAAGAAAAGTAGCAGAAACAGGCTCTGGTTATTGGCAGAAAAAAGGAGACACCAAAACCATGTGAGATTTAGTCAGAGCTGTAACATAACCTCAACATCTCACAACTTGCTGTGCAATTATTTTGAGATAAGAAGTGATGATATATTTCCTTGCTGAGTTCTTCTCTTTGAAAGTCCAGCCATACAAAGGATAAAACAAAACCTTTGCTTTTCTGCAGTCATCAAACAGTGGGCTAATGAGGTGAAGTCCTCACACTGACTTTTGCACATAGGCAGTGGTCAAAAGGGGACTTCAAGTGTGTCTTCAATGTAGATATCTGCAATCTTCACTTCACTCTACGTATCAAAAGGAAGAG
>VXBZ01004742.1:4915-18944 GCA_013399135.1 Heliornis fulica | reverse complement strand
CAGGCTCTTCTCAGTGATGGCCAGTGATGGGACAAGGGGAAATGGGTCCAAGCTGGGTCTGAAGAGGTGGGGAGGGGAGTGCAAAAAGTAATGTTCTTTGTTGTTTTGGTATCAGAGATAGCTGATGATGATGAGCAGCATGCACAAATCTGCAGTGCTAGGGTTTTTTTTCCTTAGTGGAAAAAAAGTTTGTGCCACTTTGCAGGAACTGGACTGCTGAAGGTCTTGCAGGTCAGAAAGAGAATTTTTAAATCAGCCCTCTGCTTCACAGGGAAGTGAACAAAATTTGGAGGCTTGGGAGCAAGTTACCAAGCCTGTCAGGAGCATTCTTCAAACACAGAAAAAGCACCATCAGCTTCTACTCAGTACCTTAGTTCCTTGGCCATCCAGAAATGTATTCCAAGCACTTGCAAGCATTACTGTGAGCCTTCATCTGATTCTGTTTGTAATAAAGGTATGAAAAGTTAAACAAAAACTTGACACACCAGGAACGTTCTCCACCCTTGCTCCTCTGAGTAAGCAGTATCAGCACAGCTCAGGACATGAAGTTGAGCAATGAATTTTCTACTCCACTCTGCTGGCTGAGAAGGGGATGGGGCTGGTTTAGCCAGCTCTGAACAGAGCAGTGAAGACTGTATGCACAAAACCTAAGCCACCCTTTGTTTTTATTTGTCAGCTCTGTCTCTTCCAACAATACCCAAGCTAATCCCATGTATGATGCTCTCTTAAGAAACCTCCCAAAAAACAGCAGCAGGAAACACATTGCACAGTGGAACAGACCCTGAAAAAGTTGTCATAGGTGAAGGCACCACTGCTGTCTAATGAGCAAGAGTTAATAAAATTAAGTGGCAAGCCAACATATAAGTTGCAAGGATCTTCCCTCTGTAATGGGAGTTAACCAGTGCCCCACAGATGCTCATTATGAGTTGTTTATACCAGCAAGATCTGGAAATGATGCTCTGTGATCACAGACTAAAAAGCTGTCGAGGAGTTTTGTTATCTCGGTGAGTTTTTTCTCTCTTTCCTCTCTCTCTCCTCCTAAGTTTATCAGACATTTATCAGAGCAATTCTTCACTCAGTTTAAAATAAAGAAAACCTTGAAAATGTCTTGATAGGGAATGATTATGAAGAAATAGGGATGTTACCGTAACAGGCCAAATTAATCCCCAATGTAAATCCATTTATTTCATCATAGCTACACTAAGGTGGAATCTGGGTCAAAAATGTCTAAAACAAATGTAGTCAAGACGTAAAGCTCAAAAAGTGGAACAGAACAACACATCCTTGAGGGCTTTCAACTGTGGCCTCATCTGCTTTACTGTGATTCCAACATTATCCCTGAGGTAAAAAAAAAAAGTGAAGAGCTCTGCCAGCTGCCTGTAGTGTGAAGTGTCACAGAGCAGAGCTAGCATGAGTTCTCCAGTATGTGAAGGAGAGATCAATGAGTGTTGTAAACTGTCTTCAGGAAATTGATGCTGAAACAGTCAGTGCTTTGGTGTTAACCAGGAGTGCGCAGTTCTGAGCAACAGGACCCTTGAGTTTTGGGACGTGTTTGGAAAAGCTGAGTGCTTTCAGTCATGCCCTTTTAGTTCTCTGAGATTACAAGGGAATAATAAAGTAAAAATTGAGAAAGATTTGTAAAAAAAACCAGTTCTGCCAGCAAACTGCTTGCTATAGAAGTACCCCCTCTAAAGTAACTCTCTTAACGGCCTGCAATGCTGCAGAGCAGAGGAAAACTTCCTGGGAGTAAGCATGTCTTTCATTCTTAAACATTTCAGCCTGTTTCCTAGGGAAGTAAACCTTTTGTAACAACTCTACATTTGGGTGGGATGGCATGCATGATAGCTTCATCATCATGTCACCTGGGCACGTCATAGATACTTGTTCAATTCGAACCAAACCTGCCTGAAAGATACCGAGTTCTTGCAAGTCTGATGAAGACATGAAGCCAGTGTCAAAAGGAGACCATTGTTATTGGTAGTAACAAGGGCAGCACCACTACATGAACTCACCCTCATTAAAACCTACATGGAAGAGCACACTAAAGAGAGGCAGAGCATCAGCTGGCCCTCATATCTTATTCAGACATTAGCAAACGCAAGCACAAGACACTAACACAAAGGAGAGCAAGCTTCATTAGCTCTGCTGCTAATGTGATAGTTGTACTTGGACAAATTTGACTGTTGTTTCATAGCAACCTGGAAAAGCAAGTGGGCTGTTCTAAAGTGGGTTTTTTGTTTTTTTTTTAGAATTTGTGCACTGTCATTTACACAATGTTCCACAGAGTGTTCTTTGGAAATCTTACAGGCATGTCTGCACCTGGCCTTGCAGAGAGTCAGAGGTACATAGAGAGAAGTACTATAGATATTTATGTTTGTATGTATGAAAAGCTCTCATACATGTCTCTGTGTGTGTTTATGGACACATAAGTATGTGTTTATATAATATATACAAGTTGCCTTAAGGATAGTGATTTATCATAAGTCCAGTCATGTCCCATGCACTGAACTATCATGATGCGGATTCACAAATAACTAAATACACCCTCAGCCTAGTTATGTTCCTTGAATTACCATGGACATCTTAGAAGAATTTGGTTGTGTTCAATGAGAACAAGCACAGCTGACTTAATGGAAGTGTAGTTTATTTACACACAGGTTCTTTGGATCACCAGTGATTAATTTACTGTTGCAAGATGCTTGTAGATACCAAGGTCTTAGCTACTAACACATTAAAAGATATATAGAGACTCTATAGAGATTTCTAGTTCTCCTGGGAAGGCACTTGGTGTGACAAGTGTTTGAATCTTACTCAAAGGTGTTCCAGTGGTGGGGAAGAGAAACTCAGCCTATTGACTGGTCCCAGAGATCAGGATGATGCATGATGGTATCTTCCCTCTGTAATGGCATCTCCCCTAACACAATGGCATCTTCCCTAATATCCCCTCTCCCATACGCTATTTTAATGCTATTTCTTACCTCTAAGGTGGAGCTGAGTGACTGGAGGCATAACATGCCTCTGTTACAATTAGTGTAAAGTTCTCTCAGTTCACGTGTGAAGCTGCAGACAAACAAGTATTCAGAGCTCATGCTCAGTGGGGAGTGGTCGTACTGGGGAGTCAGAGAGCTTTTGGGATGGAGGTGTGGGTTTGTATTGTAATGACATTATAATGAGCCAGCATTTTGTCAAATACAGGACAGGTTGTTGGCTCAAGGCAGCAAATATGCTGTTTGTTAGTTCTGTTTAACCTTCAAGTTCCTGTATTATCAGAGCCTGGCCACGGTGTCTCCACTGCACTCCATCCCCTGTGCAGCCATGTCAGGGTTAGAACACCATGCTCCCTTCATGTTACCAACCCTCAAGGTTGCTGTGGAACTTATTATTGCAAGGAAAGATGTTTAGGAACTTCTGGTGACAAGGATGCTTGGTATATCATCACCCTGGAATGTTTCTTGAATAATGAACCTTCCTTAGAAATGTGAGCATAAGTTTAATTTCTAAATTACCCCCAACAATTATCCCACAGTACATTTACAATTACAAAAAAAATAGACAAAATTCTATTCTGTTGCCGCCTTCTTAGTTAAAATTTTGAGAATTGCTGTTCAGTTGAGAGCTTTGCACTTAGACTCCAGTGAGTACTGCTGAGTTCAGCCTTTGAAATTGGAGCCACCTTTTTGAACCAAAAATGAATTTATCGAAATGTGTTTATGTACCTCTTGTGCAAATCAACTGGTCTTCAGGCACAGGGACTGCATCAGGCAGTGCTTCCCTTCCCTCCCCTCCCCTTCCAACTCCTCTTGTCCAGGTAAGCAGAGGATCATACCTTTATGTAATTTAGAAGAAATGAGTGCAGCATGCCTGTGGCATGACAGCACTTGCAATAGGAAACATGTTTTCTCACTTACAGCCCAAAGACCATGTCTTTAAATGTGAGACTACAAAATCATAAGACTGCTGATGTCAAAAACCTTACAAGAATAGTATTTGCTTTGTGTATCTTGATTTCCTGGCACTTACATGAATCTACATATTCTGTTGGTGTAAGGCTGTCGGAAAGCAATAGGTTAATAGGAGTTCTGTGGCCAAAACTGCACATGGCAGCTTAAGAGGGAAGGATTCTGATAGAGGTTTTCTGCAGAAAGACTTTGAGGACTAGGAGGGGAAAAAGAAGAGCTAAAACAATGCTTAAATAGCCCCTTGACTTTCAGAGTGCTTCTCTATTCACTGGAACCATTTGAGGCTTTTTCTCACTTTGTGAGTGTTTTATAAATATTTCAAAGCATTTTGGTTTGGTTGTCTTAGGAGGAGAAGGGGTAAAAAAATAATAAAACAAAAAACTAAGTTCCCTACAAAAATGCTTGAACTCAGCCTGGCTCCTGAGCAAGGCCTCATTCATAATGGGATAGTGGTTCAGAAGTTCTTTGCAAATTGCAGCATCAATTATATACAAGTGTGAACAAGCCCAAAAGACAAACAAAAAGTATTTCAGGCATGAAAGTAAACAAATGTAGTCGTGAATGCATTTGCACATACTTGGTACAACCTACTTGTATAGATTCTGAAGGATTGTTGAGGATACAAGGAATGTGAACTCCAACCCAAATAACACACTAGTACCATCAGAACTATGTCAGTATTAAATTAGGAGTAAATTAGATCACACTATCTCTTCAAGTCTCTGTTCCTATCACACAAGCAGTATTTTGGGTCCAGTAGACCCCCTTTTTATTTTTACCTTAAAGATACAAATATTCTCTGTTCTCTTGTTAAGTAATGCCATATTTAGAAACTACATTGTATGAGACAGGAGGTAATTGGAGCAGTTTGCCTTTGGACACAATGGGGAACATGTAGCAGAGATGTTCTCTCACACCATTTGGTCAGAATCAGCAGAGTCTTCAGAACTCCCTCCTTCTTTCTTTTTCTGTCATACTCAATCATTGGTTCTGGATTCAACTTTAAAAATTAATTTTCTGTAAGAAAATGGCTACAAATGGAGCAAACAGCTGCCTGCATGTTAGATGACAGAGGAGAAGTGAAGATGACATGCTGCCCTTTTTATATGTCTATTCAATATTTACTGTCAACTTCAACTAATGTTTATATAATATGAATATTTTAAAACAAACTCATTACTACACCCAGTTACTAAGTTGAGTAAATATGTTACAGCAAGCTCCACCCTCCCATGTTCATTTAAAATTTAAATACTAGCTAGTTGTCTGTGCAACAAAAGAACAGAAAATCAAGAAATAATGGAAAATGAGGTTCATTTGTTAACTCCAGTTTGGCATACAGCTCCTATGTAGCAAGAATAGTTCTTTTTTCTTTCTTTTTTTACTAGCAAAGTATCTTGGGTATTGCCCTAATGGCATATTAAAAATTAGATTATCATTTCCTACTTTTCATATTAGCTTGGGCTAAGGCATTTTGGTGTAGTGACAGGATAAAAGTGTGTGTCATGGCTGTCCTTTGAAACTAAGGAAGGTACCCAGAAAAAATGCCAACATTATAAATGCTGAACATTGCAGCATGTGCCTAAAACAATCTTATATTCTTGTATCTTTTCCCTCATGTCTTGTACAGGGATGAATTGTGCAGAGAGATGGTGGAGCATGCATGAGCTTTGAGACACCAAGCTTTACATCCCATCCTACGCATCTGCCCCCACCAGCTCTGCTGGGAGGTATCTCACCTGTTTGCTAGCCAGAGTCCGTGCTGCCTTACAGCCTGTGACTTGCTGAACTTTTCTCATGTCTTCCCTGCTATATAGAATCATAGAATCCCAGCCTGGTTTGGGCTGGAAGGGACCTCAGAGATCCATCTAGTTCCAACCCCCTGCCATGGGCAGTGACACATTCACCAGACCAGGCTGCTCAAGGCCTCATCCAACCTGGCCTGGAACACCTCCAGGCTTGGGGGCAGCCACAACTTCCCTGGGCACCCTGTGCCAGGGCCTCACCACCCTCAGAGGGAAGAATTTCTTCCTAACACCTTAGATCCGATTAACCCTGCCCTCTCTCAACTTGAAACCATTGCCCATCCTCCTGTCCCTGCACTCCCTGGGAAAAGTCCCTCTCCCACTTCCCTGTAGGAATCCTGTAAATATTGGTAGGACACAATTAGGTCTTCCAGGGCCTTCTCTTCTCCAGGCTGAACAATATGCCCATGTCTGCCCATGACCCACAAGGAAAAATGAGTTTGGTACAATTTCCATCTGTGGCAGCTGACTTCTTAGGTTTAGCTTTAGGACTAATGTTTCACTGTAGGCACTCCCAGTTCAACAGCCTGTGTTGACCAAAAACTGTGACTCTTAGCATGAGTATGCTGTTGTTATCTAGAAACCATGTGTTTAGCATATATCACTGAGCCAGTTCAGCATTAAATCATCTTTGTGTATTCATTAATAGCTTTCTATTTTTTTATTTGCCTGCCTGCTTTATTTGTTCAGCCTGTATAGAATGGACACACTAACTCATAAAACATAATGGCTGCCATAACTCATGGAGTGTAAGAACAGGGTAATACAAAGTCAGTTACCAAATCACCTACGCTGGGGGTCTCTAAGGAGTGTGAGCAGAGGCTGCACTGTACTAAAATAGGTCAGTTAAAAGTAGTCAGTTAAATAACCTTTTCCAGGGGAATAACTGATCATGCTTTTGAATTGTTTCAGTGGTGTTTATGGTGCACATGAACCTCTATCATAACTTTTCCCTCCATGAAGAAGAAATATGTGGGTGTTACAGCAAGACAAGTCAGAAATTATATTATTTAAACAAACAAAACAAACAAACAAACAAACAAAAATCAAAACAGGCAAGAGAGGGACAGAGCATTTAGTGTCTCTATTTCTGCCCTGGTCAGGAATAGGACAGGAGGCTAGTTCAAGTTGCAAGGACTCTACAAAGCCCACCAAGAGGCTCACAGAAATGAGTGTAAGGTAGCTTTTCATTTTTGTAAGAGTGGAGGAATGTATCTGATTTATGATCTGTTGCCTAATCCTGGAAAGCTGTTAGCCCAACAGCTCTCAGGTCTACACTGGGATGAGTTGCCTGTGTATCTGACCAAAGGGATTTAGGAGGTTGCTGCTGGCTGGGGACTCTCTTGCTGTAAAGATTATTTGCATGGAGAAAAGGTTGTGTCCTCTGTTTGAAGACAATTAAATCCTTTGCACCTTGATCTTCACTACTGCTCCATCAGCTCACTATGCACTACTGAGATGTGGCTCACCCAATTCTTCTGTAAAGTTTCACAACTTAGAGTATCATTTTGGTAATGGGCATCCCACTCCCTCCTAACTCTTCAAAGAACATCTGTGGCTTTTGGAGGTAGGAGGGAGAATGATACTAGCAAATAATATGACTGGCGGAATATATAAAATAATTACATTTAAAAAAAATTACTGACATTTTCACTAGGATTTAATTACTTTATAGAAGGTTATTGAAAAGTCGAGCAACCTTTGATTCAAATCAGATGTTCTCACCTGTGAAGAACAGAGAAAACAGCACAAAATCGTGCGTACAGATGTATAGCTGTTGGAAGGGAAATAATCACAGACTCCTCATTCTGTCCTCCCTATGTGTAGTGAAACCAGAACTCAGATCAAGCAAAGAAACTTAACCTGTAAACTGTGGCAAGGGACTTTGATGGTGCCTCAGTGCACCCATCTGTGAAAAGAGAGCCAGGAAATCTTCCTGCTCGCAACAAAACACAATAAAAATACAAAACACCTCGCAGCCCTAAGGTAAAGGGAATTTCGGATGGGAACAGGGTTTTTATTTTAAGACCCCTGCAAGAGGGTGGAGACGAAGCTGCAGCATCTAGAGGAGCACAGAGCATCCTCCCACCCCCCACCCGAGCCAAATGGGGTCCGGCGGTGCCCGTGGCGAGCTGGGCATCCCTGTCGCTAGCCCGGAGGCAGCGGCAGCATCCGCCTCGTCCCATTTTTGGGTGGCCAGGACCTGAAAACGGTACCCCGGGTATCATCCTGTGCAGGATTCAGTCCTGTTCTGAACGGACAGGGCTCGCCTGCCTCCTGCACCGGTGTCTGAAGTCTAGTGCAGTGCGGAAGGGTCGGGTGGTCTTGGCGAGGGGGATGAGGATGGTACCGCCCCAGGGACGCACCGGTACTGCTCGGGAAGCCCAGAGGGGATCATTGAACGTGGGACAGAGCGGGAAGCAGATTACAACAAGTACCAGAGATCCTTTCGCGGCATTAATCCCGTGCACAGATTGCATCATCCGGGTGGCAGGGTCCCCGGAGCTGCGGGACCCTCAGCTCGGGGGATGCTTGGAGGAAATGTGAGGGGTTCAGGAGGGTGTAGGTGCTTTGCCAAAGGCAAACGCTTGCCTGAAAGACGCCCTGCGTCAGCCGGGATTAAACTGTCTGAGGACAGCGCTGTCTCCGTACGGAGGAAAGTGGATGTGACAAATCGACTGTCACAAACGATTTGACAGATTCTGATCCGCTTTTGGGAACATGCCTGTTAATCCTGCCAGGGGAAGGCAGGGCGAGAGGCGCGAGTGGCCGCGGACCGGCTGTGTGGCAGCTGTGGAAATACGGGATTTTAGGGTCCGGCTCACTTGTAGCATCCTTTGGTGATGTGTCTCTCCCCCTTCCCCCGCCCCCGTGGACGTGGGCGGCAGGAGGGGCGAGGCGCGGAGGGAAGGGACAAGAGCGACTGGAAATTCAGTGTTTCCTCCCGCAAACTTTGCGGGGTACGTTTGATTTCCCCCAGTTCCCGGAGGGTCGGCTCGGAACCCTGTCTCCAGGGCATCCTCTGCACCCGCCTGGTGCCCGTCTGCGGGCGGAGCCGNATGCTCTTCGCCCTGCTCCCGAGAGCCAGGAGGAAGGCGGGGGGGTAAGGGCAGAGGGTGGGGTGTTGAGGGACACCCCGAACCCGTCTCCCCTTTGGGATCGTTTCGGATGGGCTTTCCCGGGAGCGGACGGGCGCTGGGGAAGAGTCCTGCGGAAACGTCCTTGAGCAAAGGGGCGTCCGCGCTTTGCATGTAATCAGTGCCCGCCGCCTGCCTCATTCAAACGCTGCGTTAATTATCGCCACTGCAGACTCCCATTCAAGTTCAGAGGGTATAGATACATACATTATTTCACCCACCTGCGGCGGCAGACCTGAATGCGTTTCGTACCGCCCCAAAGCGACGCACGTCCTTGTATTATTATTTTTTATTATTACTATTATTACGATTACTCCTTTCTGCGGGATTGTTTTCTTTGGTAAAAGGCTGGTTTTGAACCGGAGGGACGTTACAGTTGTCTTGCCAGCCAGCGTGATTAGAAAGTGAGTCTGCAGCGCTTTAGCCTGCCCTCAGCAATCAGGCTTTGGACTCACGAGGCTTTTGATTGTAGGAGTTGCCTTATTTGCATTGATGAGGATGAACCAGCTGCTGGAGCATACAGAACTGCACCTGACACAATCACCGAGCTCGGGATTAGCACAGGGAATCAGGAATCCACTGCGCGGTGCGGCAATCTGAGCCCTACATTAGAGTCACTCATGCAAAATGACCCAAATTTGCAACGAGCACAATTAGCAACCCGAAGATGCATGTTAATTTAGGGTCTGACATTTCCCTGCGTTTTACTTATTAAATATAACTATTACGCGCAGTTTAGTACGCAAGGCTGAGGAAGATGAGCTATTTACTTCCCCGGGAGGTCCCCAGAGCATCCGAACTGAGGTCCCTGACGCTCAGGACAGGCGAGAAGTTTTGTACTCCGTCACTCGCGGAGTGGCTTCTTCTTTCTTTTGTTCACACGAATAAATACAAAAGGCTCGGGGTTTGGTTTGTTGCTCTGTTTGTGGGGTTGTTTTGGGTTTTGTTGAGGGTTGGGTTTTTTTTTGTGTGTGTGAGTTCTTTGTTGGTTGGGTTTGTTGGGTTTTCGTTTATGGTTTTTTTTTTAGGAGGATTATTTGTTGTTTTGGGTGGGGTTTTATTTATTAATTTTTTTAAAAACTTTTTTTTTCTTTTCGTTAGGCGATCGCTTCTAACTTAAAAGGCAAAACTGTGTGATATTACGCACACACACCCGCAGTTTGTCAAAGCATAACCCCACCTTAATTCATATAGGTGGAAGAGGGATGTTTCACCAAAGTTAAACTGCTCTGGTTAGAATCTAGCAAAGTAGTTTCTCTTTGCCTTCCCTCCCCAGCACATGACGATTTCGAATTTGCCACAGCTATCAAGATCTGAGTTCTATTTTTCCATGGTTTTCTTGTGGCTAGGTATTAAGATTTTCACATGTTCTTTGAAAAAAAAATAAACAAACCACCGACACCACCCCCCCAAAAAAACCCACAAAAAACACAGGGGAAAAAATTGAATAAGTGATAATTTGGAGCACAATCACGCAGTTCAAAAGCTAAAGCTCCCATTGGAGAAGAGAAAATTTAATGAGCTTTTAATGGAATGCAATGCTCAGAGTAGTAAATTATTTGTTAGTTGACGATGCAATCAGCATGCTGATTAAGGTTGCTTGGTTTTTTACTAAACATTAGCTGAATGAAAACGGTTAGTCCTTGTTCTGCTTGGGGGGCTTTCAAGAGGAAAATGGACTTTCAGAGCACAGATTGTCAATAAAGGTGAGTGGACTCCAGGTGTCATTTGAATATGGTGATAAAATACTTCTGATAAATATTTAAAAGCATTTTAGATCCACGATGTTCATATTGTGTATTGTGAACTGGTTTTAAAGGAACAGTGGGCCTAGGCAGGCCTTCCATCAATCCCGGTTCCTCTCTTGAGCGATGGGGTTTGTGCTTTATTGGGTAATTTTTTAGCATTACCTTCAAAGTGCATATTTGGACATAAATATAATCAGGTTTCAGAATTTGGAGGGCCGATTTGCAAGAGGAAATAAAACCCAAGTAAAGGAGAAATCACTGTTCCCGGCTAGGTTAGAAGTCTAATTCAAGCTCTTATAAATTTACCCACAATATTTATGCACCTACTATTGAGCAAATTGTAATATCATGTGATGAGGGGCTTGGTTTGGGGGGAGAGGGATTGTTGTTGTTTGGGGTATTTTTTTGTTTGGTTGGTTGGTTTGGGGTTTTTTGGTTTTTAGTTTGTTTTTTTTTTAATGAAGGTAAATTCTTTTATTTTTACTCTGGAACAAGATTTCTCTTTACTTTGGTGGACTCGAAAAAAGCAACAAAACTCCGGTGGCATTAACACCACAATGGGGAGGGCCGTTATTGTTCCTCTATGTGTGCTGACTGTAAATATTTAGGCTGTTGAATCCTCGGGCAAGCCTTAGGTTGCACAGATCAACCCACGTATGGACTGGGTATGAGCCTGGGTTTAAGACAATGTTTATCGCCTGTCTCCTTTTGGCCTCACAGATTTCAGAGAGAGAAAGGCGAATTAAAAACAAAACAAACAAACAAAAAGAATTATGTTCCAGAAGCTTTGCATTTTATGTTACCGGAGACAAAGTTCTTCTGTAAATCCCAATTAGTTAAGTCATCGCGTTATCCCCTCACAATGATCAGATACCTTTAAAATCCGATAAATAACTATCTATGTGTTTTAACTATTCCTGTTTATGACCCAAGAGGTTAAAAGCCTTTGACTGGCATTTGACTTCTGACCTCATATAAATGTTATCTTATCAGTTCCTGCTTGTTAACTTGTATTGAGTGCTTGTCCCTGATGGCTTTTAGATAAAGGGGTTTTTATTATATTTCCTATTGAAACTGAACCATTTGCTTTGTTCTTCCTCTGTAGTCTCAGCCCACATAGTAACCCTGTAACCTAACAATTATTTTTTTTTTCCTGAATAGACTGAAATCCAAAGTATTTACAGTTTGTGCGAAGCCTTATTTTTGTCTAAACTCGCTGCGTTAAATCTAACATTTGTGTTGTGATGTGGGTCGGTTCTTTTCTTTTGTTAAGTTTCTGACCCAGCCTCTTTATTTTATTGCTATAATTTTTAATAACTGTAGATTTCGGCCAAGGGGAGAGGAGTTAATAGGATCACACACAGACGTCTATTTTTGCCCGAATTTAAGGAGCACCCTTAAAAGACAGCCTAAAGAAGCATTCAGATGCTCATTCTCACGTTGCATTTTCTCATCGAGATAGTTGTTGCGTAAGTCTTCTCTAACCCCACCCTTTGTATCGAAGCGATCCCCTTTACCTGACACACTCCCCTGTCCTCCTCCCGCACCCAAACCTGTCGATGGGATAACGAACGTGTGCGGTGGGCGCTGCTCCAGACAACCTCACGTAACGCCCTGCTGCGTTGACATCAGCTTAACTGCCTTTAATACGCTTTATTTCCGTTTGCATAAACACAACGGTAGTTCTTCTGCCGGGAACATTATTATAGGACATTTTCCATTAATTTTCCTATAGAAATGGGACTAATCACAGAGAGAGAATGGAAAGGCAGCCATCTTGTGGGTGTCATACTGCACTTTTTTTTTACTTTGCCTCTTTTACACATAGTCCTAGTGCCTCTCACCCTGATTAGCCCCCAAGATAGATCTTGATATTAAAAAAAAAAAAAGGGAATTTCCATCGTTCCACATACTATAGAAAAGTTGCATTCCCCTTCGGCACTTCAGGCAGTCGCTGTTGAGTAGTTACCAGCGAACTACAGCTGCCTTTTATATTTACTCATACATATGAATGAAACATGATTTTTGCATTCTGTGGCTCTTTGTTGAAATGTAGTTACAAAAAGCAAATATGTAAGCAAAATATTATTTTTGCGAACGAGATTAATTTGGTTTTTTGTTGGTTATTTGTTGGTTTTGTTTGTGTTTTTGGTTTTTTTTTTTCCCTCCCTGCAAGCTGATTAAATAAGAAATTTCCTGAATGCTCCCTCTCCCAAATTACTTTCCTCCTGGCTAGCATTGCCGATATTTATTAAAAGACCTGTTTGCTGTTTTAATCGTTCACAGTATCTCTGTCAGGAGTTTAAGCGCTTCTGTTCCAGTTAACGTCGGTCCTATTTCAATATGTCGATCGTATGTCGACAAAAGAAATACTTACTGCAATTCTTAATTGTGCACTTGAAGTGTTGTATAATTTAAAGGTACTGGCTTCAAAAGTAAAATGTACCTAGAAAAAATAAATCTGCTTACTGTAACTTAACAATTGCTCCAACGAGCATTGTGTAGTTTTATATAGATATAAATAAATATATGTATTTAAAGAAGGAAAACTAAATTATCAAGTTTGAAACTCTACCACCAAAACCGTGAGAATAAGGGTGTGAAGCTATTTGTCGACGAAATAGATGCCGTCATCAACACCGTCATTAGCAATGCAGACTGATCGGTTCACGATTAGCTGTTGCAGACCTTATTGATTATGCCACCATTGGCGGTTTATTGACAAACGTTCAACAGCAGCGAGAACGCAGAGTTCCCATGTGTTTGAAAACGGAAAACTTTTTTCCCTTTAAAAAAAACCCAACCAATCAAAAAAACAACCAACCAAACAAAAAAAGAACAACAAAAAAAAGAGAGAAAGAAAAAGCCTCGAAATGCAAATTAAAATAGCATCGCTAATTAGCGCGTGTTTCGTCCTCTCTTTGTAAAAGCAAAGCGCGTTGGAGGTGCCAAGTGTTACCCTTAACTCTAGGGACGCGGATAATTCCTCACCCCGGAGGAATTGTTTAACAAACATGAAAAAAAAAACTCTTCATCCTCCTCTTGCAAACACCATGAGCCGAACTTTTGTTTCTCCCGTTTTCCAAAAGTTTTTTTTTTTAATTTAACTTTGCACACAACGACTGGCGACATCCATTTCCAAGAGGGGATATAAACGCTGATGAGGAAGAAACNAACACCCCTCACCTTTGCGCGCTGCCTTCATCACAGCGTGAACGCGCAACAACCCGTTTAACCCAGCTTTACCCCGAAAAAAACTCGCGTGTGCCCGCGTCTTCCCTGGCTGGGGGAGTGGGTGCTCGTGGGAGGGGGCACTACTCTTACGGCCCAAGCACAATAAAGACGTGTCGGCTTTGTGATCACCGTTATTGTCTCCATGA
>VXBZ01004740.1:68376-85891 GCA_013399135.1 Heliornis fulica | reverse complement strand
ACATTGGAAACTATTCCTCCACCTGCAATATGGAACTATTAACATTGACCTTACGGAAGTGGAATGGTAGCAAGGAGAAGGAAATAAGTATTGCTAGACTCAATAAACCCTGATTTAACCCTAAATGCCTGCTCCCTGCACCATGTTATTGCACCCGTTTGTCAGAAAGATAAATGCAGACCTAGAAATACAAACTGATTCATCCTTTATTGCACCATGATTCATTCATTGACAGGTATGGGAAAGGAAGTTGGGAATCTTAGTTGCTAGTTGCCTGTTCTTGATAGACTAATGTACTTTATTTTTGTTTGTTTGGGGTTATTTTGTTTCTGGTTTTTGTTGTTGTTTGTTTGTTTGACAGTATTTGCCTAGATCTTTTCCCATCGATGCCAAAGAATATTCTGGCCATAATTTGAAGAAAACTTGAGTTGGATCTGCAATTTCATCTATGATTTACTGAAACTGTTTTTCCACTCAATGTCTGTACCGAAGAAATATTTCTTCAAAATCTGCTCATTCCCAAATAAAATGACTTGATTATGGGAAAAAATTTTACATCTGTTGTACTTCAAGACATATAGAGCAGCTTGAGAGATGATCTTGAGAATCCATGACATTTTCATATGGTTTTACTTCCTATGTCAACATCCCACGAAACAACAACATATAAGGAAAATAAAATTAATGTTCTTCACCTAATACATTTTGATAATGGTTGCTACTTTGTTCACTACCATTATGCTTTAAAAATAAAATGGATTTCATTTACTCACTATAGTACCTAGCTGAAAGTGCACTAAAATTATTTTTGCTTTAAAAGAACATGCTGTAAAGGCCCATTAAAATATAATTACTGCCAAAAAGGCATTTTACTTTTCCTTGAGATAAGCTGCAGTAGTGTAGTTTGAAATTCGACTTCCATTGATTTAAGATTAGAGCAGCATGTTTAGATAATAAGCAGAAGGATCTCAGTTAACAGCCTGAGTGAGTCAGCGGACTACAGTATTTAGTCGGAGAAAGTGTTTATCTGAAGGGCTCTTGGGACTAATACGGTTCCTCTTCAAAGATTGAAGCAGGGGACAAAAATCATAGTCCTGGAGGTTGCCAGGATAAACATGTCCCGTGATTTGCTAGCAATTTGAGAGATGGATTTCACTACGGAATGCACTGTTGTTGTCAGGTTGAAAAGTGTCTGCCTGGAAATGAATTCATGTGCACACAGCTGCAGACAAAAGAAAATCTCCCTGAAATGGCACACCATCACATTTTAAGGACAATTTTTCAAGTCTCTGACTCACACCTGGGAAATATACTGGTATACTAAGTTTATCATAAAAAACCTCACATTTTAACAATTGAAATTGGTGCAATAATCTTGAAATGTACTGTCTTGTCGACAGCTACTGAAATCCACTTTTCTGGATATTTGCCTGCTGAATATTTGCTTATCTGAAAACAAGTTTGCATATTTTATATATGGCCATCTCAGATTGCTTTTCAGCAGAGAGAACTCTGTATGATGGTCTTTCGATGTTTGGTGTTAGGTTTAAACAGGGAGGTAGGGTAATGTGTCATTGGGAGGAAGGTTGTGGCAAGTATAAAATCTCCTATGTCAGTCAACAGTTTGTAAATACAGCAGGAGTGATAACTGCTGTATATGCTCCACAAAGAGGAATTTGTACTGGTCTCCAGAAGTAGCAACATATTTTTAAGTTAGAAGAGACAGTGAGAAAGTGTAAATGAGCGAACAGAAGGTTTCTTCTGTAACTGTGTGGAGGCTTTTTATGCACTGTTGGAGCAGTTGGGGGTTGTCAGCCACTGATAATTATTGTGAAGGGAACTGAACACAAAATAAAGGACTTGAGGGCTGAAAATTCTTTCATTTGCACCCACAACATTCTTGGAAGTGAAAGAGTTTATGCCAGTTTTAATCAAATATAAGTTGAAGCAGATGAGGTTTATTGCACTCTGGACAAGGGAAATCCCAGCACTACCTCTTAGACTTAGAAGATGCAGAGAGGCACAAGGGTGAATTTCAAAGGACAGTTAATAAAAAAAATCTCCCATGAACACAGCTGAATGGGGAAACTCAGGTTATCTCTAGTGAAAATAGTCTGCATCTGCAGATTTCCATTAAGGTTTTATTATTCACTCCACGTGCCAAATTTTATCTATCCTACAGAGTTAAAAGCTAACTAAATATAATTCCTCATTAAGGTCAATCTCACATTTACTGTCAGTTTGCCTTTTTTTTGTTTAGTTTTGTTTTGTTTTGATGAAAAGTAACCATTTTTTATTATTGTTATTTTTTTTTAAGAGAGTGTCTAAAGAAGAACCAAAGGCATCAGTGATAGCTTAATCTAGCAACAAATGTAAGGCTAAAGATACATGTATTCTAGATTCATTGTCCCACTGAAAAAAAAAGAAACCAAACAGAATTTTTTGTTCCTTTCCTCTTTGTTGCATGCCACATTTTCAAGCCTCATGGTAGCAACTGCTCAAGTAAGTGCTGTTTATAAAAATTTGTCTGCAAGCAGCTACACCAGAAATACCTCCTCTTGAAACTCTCTGAGTCAAATGTAACCTTATTCTTTTGAAGTGGATTGCAGTGAGCAAAGACAGGCTACCCTGATGGCAGGTGTAGTGAATAGTAAAATGCACAGGTAGTGGCTTCAGTAAAGCATAGCTATGTACACTAGCTCTACATACATTAAGTATGTGCCTCTTGTTGCATCTTTAATTAAAAAACAAACAAACAAAAAAACAAACAAAACCCCCCACAATATTGGAAAAGCACTAGAGAAAAACTGATGATGTAGAAAATACGCATCCAGAGTTTGTGGAACATTAGTCTGCTTTCTGAGAGAAGAAATCTTTTGTATTCAACAGTAGAGAATCATAGAATTGTCTTGCTTAGAAGGGACCCTTTCGATCATCAAGTCCAAATATCATGCTAAACTGCCATCCAGTACTAAACCATGTCCCTCAGCACCATATCTAATTCTTTTAAACACCTCCAGGGATGGACACTCTACCACCTCCCTGGGAAGCCCATATCAATGCATACATATGAAAAGAGTAAGATTGATATCTAGATGAGCAATACTAATAGTTTATTCATGTTTCTGTTTTTTTTTATATATATTTTTAACATCATAGAGTTGGGAACTGAAAATGTTCTTCTAAAGGACCATTTTTTGTTTTGGTGCTCCGAAGTCTGTCTATCAGTTAAAATAGAAAATATTTATGTCCAATTTCAGGTATAAAATCAGACGTGGACATTTTGCTCTGGACTTGAAAATAGAGAATTATATTCATTATTAATAAAGCACAATATTTGGTCAGTTTTGAAATATTCAGTTGATGTATATGTACAGTAGGGAAAAGAAGCAAAACTGCTGAATCATTCTCTAGAACCACAATGAAATAGATTAACTTCAGACAGTTTCTCTATTGACTTTTTCTGTTTCCCAAACAGGGAAGAATTACAATTTTAGGTTTTTGATCTTCTTAAATGATTGAAGTAATTATTCAAAGTTGATAATTAAGTATTTATGACTGAAAACATCCAGAGAGAAATGAGATTTCATCAACATGATTTAGAATCTGTAACACTACCTCTGCTTTAACATGAAACCGAGCTAGGTGCCATCAGAGCACCATCATCAGCATTAACTCTCTTCTTTGGATTTTTACTCTGAGTCACAGTAACATGAGTAATGTGAAGACCTCTGTGAGGAAAGAGGTGATTTTTCGCTCTTGGCCTCAATGGGAGTTGAACTAGGCCTTGATCAATTCTGGAAACGTGCAGAGCAGATAGACAACAAATGCAAAGACATTTGCAAAGACAAGCAGCTAAATCCAGGATACTTAGAATGGAAAGTTTATGAAAAATTGGGGTGTAAGAAAGTGAGAACAGCTTCCTAGCATAGAAACACTGAAGCATGTTTCAGTGATGACTGTCTGAACTGGAAGAACAGGGAAAGCTGAGATTGTACCTTATCAATTCAACATGGGTCTTGAGGTGAAATTACTATGTCCAGGATCTAAAGTGATTGGCGTTGCTGCATTTGCAGAGGATCAAGAATCTCTGTTCCTCACTACATTATGTGGTCATTGCATGCCATGAACATCTAATACTATGAATAGTATGGTTCCTTCTTGAAACAAAATGCTTCAGTCTTTCTTCATCATTATTCTCGCTAGCTTTTACTGTTTGCTTTGTTCTAATTTCTTTTCTTACCTCAGAACTGTCAGTTTTGGTAAAACTCACAGTATTGGCAATAAATACGTCCCACCAATAAAATTGAAGTTTTGATCAAACTTTTATATATGATAATATTTTTAATAATGTAAATAATTTCTAGGTTTTATGGGAATCTTTACCAAAATTAAATATGATTAGAAAAAGATGAGTTTTGCTTTGGTGGGAAAACTTATTTTCAGCTGCTTAAAAGGTGAGTGCATAGAGGGATATTTTCTCCCTTTTTTTGAATCTAAAAAAAGTGTTCAAAGTCATTGAAATGTGCACTGCTGTTATGGTTTTTTGGATGAGATTTTTGGGTTGTTGTTTAGGGTTTTTTAAAATTTTAAAAGAAGCTGATAGAAATTGAAAAAAGTGATGATGATGATGATGATGATGATGATGATGATGATGATGATGATAGTAATAAAAATAATAACAACCAAGCAACAACAAAAGAACAATAATTATGATTATGATAACAACTCATAATCATAATCACTATCATAATAATAATCATAATTGTAGTAATAGCAGTAGTAATATATGACCACCCAAAAAATATAAGCACTTATATTAAGGCGGGACTTTAGAGGAAAAGGAAACTCTCAGTATCTGATTCTATGTTTTTTTTTTAATTGAGAACATAATCTTATATTTTTCTGGTAACAAAAAAAATGTTAAAAAAAAAAAAAGCAGAATACAGTACCCCTAAGCTCAGAGTAAAAACATGCTATACATTCTTGCTTCATTCATCATCCATTCTTTGCTTTGATATTCAGTTGCCTTATACTTCCTTTGTGTAAATTATATTTGCATTACTGATGCAACTTTAGTATCAGGTTGCTCATCTTGTCTGCAGTTGTCTGTTGGTGGGAACACAGTGGAAGGAGTGGAAGAGTACCTACTCTACTCTCCTCCATGATTTGCAGAGTTTAACTCTTTCAGTCTCTCAAAGCCTCTATAGCAAATCAGGAACACACTTATAAGGTGAAGAATTCTTGTATATAATTTTCTCCTCTTTCCATTAACAAACAGCATAACAAATAAACTGTGAATTATAATTCAGATCTGGGTATGGAAATATTTTACTTTTAATATTTTAACTCTAAAATACAGAAAAAGAATGATTTGTGAGTAAAATGAAGTAGATGTAGATAGCGAGCAACAGTAATAAAGTTTCTCTAACTCTGAAGTCTTACAAGGTCAAAACACTGGAGTTATAAATCCCCTAGTGACTGTGTACTAATGACATCATAGGGCTCAAGTTGTTAAGCTCAGATTTCCTGGGTGAGCAAAGATGTTTCTTCCCCTTCTTCGATAGAAGTGCAGTTATTTACAGAAATATTGAGTAGCAACTATGATGTGCAATCCTTTCTTCCAGCCAAATCATTGCAGAAGCTATGCTAGGACTATAATAAGTAAGGAAATTCTTGGGCTTTTTATAATGACAAATTCTAGGTCAATTAAATTCACAATTTTGGAGACATGTCTTGAAATTTAGTTTAAACTTTCTGGTGAATCAAATACTTTCACAGGAGACTCAGCAGCAAGTCACTGGTTAACTGCTGAGACTATGATTTTGGGTCAAGGAAGAAGAATAATTCAGGGCATCTTTTGATCCCTGAAACTGGGTTGCCTTCACTTTGAAATTGCCCTATATTTTGTTCACATGTAAAACTCATGCTCCCTGAACTACATTCAACTTATATAACTTGATGCTATTCAAATTCTTGGCAGCAGGCTGCGTCTCCCACCATTAGAGTGTATTCAGACATTTGGAAAGCTGAGGTCAAGGTTCCCAGGTTTGTACTTCCTAATTATTTTTATTTTTATTTGTTTGTTTTAAGGATCTACTGTCCTTGTTGTCTGACTTACTCCTGTGGAAGGTACACATACACAACAGAAACCCTTGAAGCTATCAAAACATTCAAATAGAGCCTCACACACTTCAGGAAAAAGATCAGCCAGCAACAACATTTAGATTAAAGAATAAAAACATTTTGAGATGCAAAGGGTCTGATATGAGTCAGGTAGAAGGCATTATTTCAATTAAGCCCTTATTTTGCCTTACTGCTTGTGAAACTTGATCCCCTGACTGATGCTCACACATACATAAACACATTATAAATACACTGCATATCTGTTACCTTTGCCACTAAGATCTTTTCCTTTAGAGTCAGTATTTGATGTTTAAATGTAGTATGAGGAGGGAAAGAATGGTAAGAAAACAGAGGGGTACAAGTAGACCAGAAGATTCCTGTAATATAGAGAAAATGAGGAATGATAAACACAAAAGACAAGCAAACAGCATTTATTTGTTCCATGACTGTAACAGATGCTATTGCATACAAGAGAAAAAGAAACAAGCAGCTTTTGTCTTCGACTCAATTCAATCCGTTTGTATCTCCTGGTCAGATTTTGAAGTTGTACTATAGCACTGAAGCACTCCTTTAATCTTACCCTTTCTTAATTCCTTAATGTTATTCTGTCACTGCTCCCTTTATGTTTGAATAGGGAACCTTGTTTGTAACTCTGTGATCTATATATTTAAGGTTAAAATCTTTGGGTTTAACTCTGATTGAATGGTTCACAGAGGGAAACTACTCACCTGTCCAGCAGTGTCTAGAATGTCCAAATAGGCTGGTTCATCATCAATTCGAACTTGAGTTTTATAGGCATCCTCTGAAAAACACAGTGCAGATTGAGTCAGCATAGCAGTGTCTCAGAGAATTGAAAATTAAATGGTACTGTGAGTTTAGATTAGGCTTTACAAAACCTTTCCTGCCTGATCTAACTTTGTTTTCTTTCAAGTCAAAAAGATATTTTTTTCTCAATCCTACCATTCCTGAGAAGTAATTAGCAATTAGCAATGGTAATTTCCTAGTTTTTTCTATTGCATTAATGCAAAATATTAAATAAGTAAATTTGCCTCTCTTCAGAAGGATAGCACAGAAACAGGTTGTGTTTAACTCACTAAGTTTCAGAGGTGTTGTACTGGTGCTATGCAGCGTGGTGGTTTTTAGTTACCACATAGTTCCACATAGCTTTTCCAGCAACCAGTTTCAAGCTAAAGATGTTTAAATTACTGGAAAAGTCTTCCTGTGGTTGAAGAAGGCCTCTGACTCAGATATGTCACAGCAATTAATTAGATCTCTGTATATCTCTGGAGAGAACGCAAATGGATTTTTAAAAATAAATTCTGTAATCAGAGTCCTCACACTCATCATGTCTGGGGATGGAGGAAAAAAAAATGTGCTTGGTGCACTCCTCCATTATCTCATGATTTTGTCAATGTAAATTTTGAAGTAGAAAAGCAAAAAAAGATGGACTACTATTTGCATAAATTATGTTCCTCACATATTAATTTCATTCCCCTCCTAAAGTTTCTACTTTTTTCCGAAGGTTATACAGAGCTCAGGTATCAGACAAGCTTTTGACTTGAAGGAGTTTTGAAAATTATCTGTGTTGTTTAATTAAACAGTGATGCAGAGCAACCTGAGTGGTTTTGGTGACTGATATTACGCTTTAGCTGTGCATTGAGGAGTGAAAATAATACAAGTGCATTTAATACATTTGTGAAGTGGAGTTAACCAACATTAGTTTTTGCCTGTCCCTATCCAGAGACTGAATCCTGCAAGCTCTGGCTGTCAGACACCCTCAGGCATAAGCTCTCATTAACTATCGAGATAACATTGGGATAATATTGCAGGTAGCTGGAATTGTCAGGACATTCCAATTTGTGTCCCATTAAATATATCTTGCAACCTGTGACTCTATAAAAGCATGCAAATACCTGCTTTCTACCTGCACAAAGGAAAAACTAAAACATTCAGGTGTGAAGGCTTCCAGATGGCCTTAACTCATCCCTCTCTGGCACAGTCACTGTCAGGCTATCTAGAGTGACATAAACCACATACAGTAATTCCCCTACCTCTTTTAGAATTCATTTCAGCAAAATATTCAGGCACATGCCTTGCTTTAAAGAAATACCTGATCCCATTGATATTAGGATGACCCAGAGGCTTAACTAATTTTGTGGTACATTGCCTTATAGACTGTATCAGAGTATTCCAACCAGCATGTTTCAGCCAATGCATCTTTCTAAGGGTTGCTGAATAAGAAACTCTGTGCCAAATAGGGACCATATAGAGTGTTAGGCTATTTACAGTTTAAGCAATTTATTGTGTCATTGCAATGATAAGAGCGGTAGAACTTTTTCTTTTATTTTTTAATTATTTTTAATCTAAAACAAAAAAAAAATGTGGTATTTAATTAATGTAATTTTTATTAATAGTATAAAGAATTGCCATTCATGTGGGTGTCCATTTGCATTACACTCATGCATACATCATTAATATATGACTTCAATGAATTTGGCCTATGCTCTTGGTTCCACAGCTGGATACTCTAAAGAAAATATGCTTATCCTATATCCTACTTCACTTAGACCAATGTGATTTTTAATGCAGTAGTTTAAAACAATGCAGTGACATGTGCATACTGAAATTCAACTTGGATAAAAATGAAGCTGGAACCTAGATAAATCTTATTTGTGAAAGAAACGAAGTAGGAGTTGAGAGTAAGTTATAACTAAAAGACCCACTGCCATCTGAAAACATATCTTCCAGTAAGTAAATTTAAGTTATCTACGTCTAATACACTGTTGATTTATTCCAGGTGTACCCTGATATCATGCCACTGCAATCTATGAAGTTTCAACTATTAATCACTGGAACAAGGCTATGTTTAAAACAATTTATTTTGCAAATACAACACCAGATGTGCAAACTATTTGTTTTTTTTGTTTTTTTTTTTTTTTAAACTACTGACCTTAAAACACTTCACAAAGACATGCCAGAGTCACTGTCCTATTTTCATTCTTAATGTATGATAATGTATTCTGTTGGTGGTAATGAAACATATTCTGTTGAGCATTGACCAAGCACATGAATTTACAAGGTTTTCTAACCAATTGTACTTGGAAGATGCTTTTTTTTTTTACTTTTGGAATCTGCCTTTGCCTCAGGAATTGTAGAGATGAAATGGGAATGACCCTATGCTGGAGCAGGGGCAGAGTGTGAGGAGTCCTCCCCTGAGGACGAAGGAGCAGCAGAGGCAACATGTGATGGATTGACCCCAACACTCATTCCATGTCCCCTTCTGCAGCTAATGGGGAAGAAATAGAGCACAGAAGTGAAGGTGAGCACAGAAAGAAAGGAGGGATGAGGAGATGTGAGGTTTTTTTCTAAGATTTGGGTTTATTTCTCATTACTCCACTCCATATTCTTGGTAATAAATCAGGTGTTGTTTTTTTTTTAATTGAAACTGTTTGTCCATGATGGTATTTGGTGAGTGATCTCTCCCTGTCCTTATCTCAACCCATGAGATAAAGCAGCATGGACATGCACCTGGCGTCCAGTCAAGGTCAACTGAGCACACCTGGGCTACTACAGCCATGAATTTTTCTAGTGTAGGAGGCAGAATAAATTGAAACCCATGTTTCTAATTTCATGATGCATAGACCAAGAAGACAAGTTAAGGGTGGAAGAGTAATACCATTTAATTTTAGTCTGTAATTAATACTTTAAAACTGTGTTTTCATCTCAGGAAATAATGAAAATAAAGGTGAGTGAGGGATTACATAGACAAATATATTTTTGGTTTTGGATTATGGGGCAGAGACCTAACCGCTGAAAGAAACAACTTCCTAAGGGTCAGAAGTTGGCCAGCTTCCTAGTTGCTCAGGAGTATCTGTGTGGTGAACCCAGCTAACATATTCTTGCTGTAACAAGAATAGCTGTAACACTAAGCAGAAATCCTGGAGTCTTCATATGCTTCATAAAGGACTTCAGAATAGTCTACTAGGTGGCTAGTAATTTTAGTCCATGCAACATTATAGCTACATTAAGGAAAGAGAAACCCTGAGATCTGGGAAGAACGTGTTTATATGTGGAGAGAGGAAACGTGAAGATATTCCATTCAAATAGCATCTGAGAACATATAAAACAAAGTAGAAAAATCTTCATTAGTAGCAGTAGCAAACTCACTGTCTCTTCCCTTTTAAAATTACTTAAAATATTACAAATGTTGTCTGGTATATTTGCAATATTTATTTTTTCTCTTGATATATTTACTTATATGTATACATACTTATAGTACTAATATCACATTTTTTTTAAAGTTAACTGGGAGATGCTAGGACATGTATAACTGAGTAGCACAAGCTGCAGCTCTAAGGAATGACATTTATTAAAAGTCTAAACTGGCTGAAATTTCAGTAAAGTATTAAATGTACAAAGAAGAAACAAGAATAATAATCAGATATTAGACAGTAACTCTATTTCTTATACTTAGTTTAGTATTAATCTCTTTCTGTGAGGCTGTCAGCCCCAGCTTTTCCTTTAAGCAAAATGGAGTAAAAAGAAAAGGTATTATAAGAAGTAAATATGTATGGAGTTTATTTATATTGTTGTGACGTATAGCGGTCATTCAAAGACAGACTGCAAAAATTAACATTTTGTAGGTACCAAACAGAAAAATTATATAAATACTCCTGTAACGTTACAATCTGTATACTAAGTGAATATATGAATTTATAGTTAATATATGATATGGAATAATATTTTTATAAAGACGATGGGCTGCATTAAGGATTATTTTCTATAAACATTAAAAATAAAAAATATATTAGAATTTCAGCTGGAAAATTATTCTATTTTGAAGTATTACAGACTGTCTACCATTTCACAGAGAGGAAAAAAAAAGTAGAGCTCTGTTTTCAGAATGGCATTTTTTTTCATTATTATTTCTTTTCTCCTTTACTGAATTTGTTATTTAAATGAAGAAGAAAATGCTTTTTCAAAGAGTAAAGAGTACTTTCAAATATGTTTTTCTTTATTGTTTGGATCTTTCAGTGCTAAGAAAGGAAAAAAAAATCTTCTTAAGCCTTTTTGGTATCTGCAATTTCTATTTTTTTAATAAATCTATACATCCTCTTTTTTAAGCTTTTTTTTTTTTTGAGGACATAACTCTTGAGACAGAAGTACAATAATTAATGAAAGGTTGTGTTGTGATCAGTCATAGCATTGGAGAAGCTAGATTCATAAAAAATATATCAAAGCCCTTTTTCAGCTATCAGCAGGTAACTGCTTCATGACAAATACATTCAGATGGTGTATGATTTAAGGGGGAGTTGGATTGGGCTTTTCATCTGTATTACAAACATGTTCCAGTCCCTGAAATATAGGTCAGCTGCTTTGTCCTTCCATTTGTTAATTCTGCTTATATTTCTTCTTAAAAATTCTCTCCTCTGTTTAATAAGATAACAACTGCAGTTAAATCAAACAGATTTTCACATCTCTAACTGAGACAAAAGATATTTTACTTGGATAAAGAGCTACCAAACCAGCAGAAGGATGTCCAAGATGAGTCAGCCACACCTGGAACTCTTCTTGTTCTCGCCATGTGTCAGGAGTCAGCAGCTTTTGGTGTGCTCAGATTGTCTAGTCCATATGTATTTATTCCAGAGATGTTGCTGAATGTAGGATGATCATGAGTCTTTGACTGGATGAGTGCTGTTTATATTTACAACAATGGATTTTTAAACAAAAAAAGGGTGGATGAATAGGAACTTATACCACTGTACCAACTACTACCTGTAAACTCCTATTTGAGATAAAAAATGGATGTTATAGGAACTGCCCATCACAACACATTGATCTTAAAATTTCATTTAGTATATAGTTGTTTTCTTTCAGTATGAATGTTTTAAAATTTGGGTGACCATTGCTATCAGCATTTTGCAGACAAGGACACCAAGTCACAGATGTTGCCTTCCTATGAGCTATGCACACATGATAAGCAATGAGTAGCTTGAAATAGTAGAACTGACAGATTTGATTGCCTTCTATTCAGTAAATACTCACAGAGATAGCAGTATCCTTTAAAATACAGCAAGTTAAGGAAATTAGCACTACACTAGTACTTAAATATCCCATTTCCAGTTCTGCCTAGTGTTACATAATTCTATATTATACCAGCAATTAAGAATACTTCAGATTATTCTTTCCAGAGCTGCTGATTTTTAATTTTCAGTGTTGAGCTGCTTTTGCCATTATGCTGTCACTTACTTAGCTTTGTCAGATCTTTGTCAGACCTCTCAGGTTTTGCTCACTCTGTGCTAACCACGCAAGCTGCCTGCTCCTGCTGATACAAGTGACAGTATCAGACAACATCATTCCAGCAGAAGATTCTTGATGATGGGTTGCAGAGCAGAGGGGGAAAAAAAATGACTGCTGCCTTTCCAAACCCACGGGTAGTAACACTTATTTCAGTAACTATACACCACCTCTGCTGTTTCTGTGAGAAAGAAGCAGCTAAGATTTGCAGCATTTAATACATATAATAACTCTCTGCTACTCTTGTTCTTATAAAAAGACTATAGTGTGGGCCTTGAGAAAATTAATCTGAGAAAAAACAAAGCATTAGTCATGTTAAGTGCTTATCGTAAAAGGAATTCATACATTTATTCATTATACATTCAGTTGCATGATGAGAAACACAGCACTTTCTATCTCTCAGTTTTCATTTTAGCACTCAAATTACCATAAACATATTTTCAGATAAGATATAACAAGGTCTTGGCCACATAAGTCTTCAGAAAAGATTCTGTAATATTATTTTCAATTGGCCTTGCTAAATTCAAACGTATATTATTGCTGGACATTCCAGTTCTCCTTATTAATTTCAATTGAAGAAGCGATTCTTCATTTCCTTTATTTAGATTTTGTTCAGCATTATGACATGTTCTCAATTCAATGTCATGTTCTTCTTTAGAGGTTCCTGAACTTCCAGTGGCACATAAAAACAAATCCTTGAGTGTTCATAAAATAATTCACTACTTAAAGGAGTAAATACATCAAAATAAAAATACATGATACTTTAATTCTGTAGGCCTGAGAACAAGAGTAGAACACCTCATATATCCTGAAATAAGAAGTACTGATATCTTCAATGGAAAGCAGAAGCATAACTTGACTATGCCCAGATCCTGCTACCATCAATGAAAAGTGGTTCCTAAATAGCAGGAGGAGAAGAGGGTCTAAATTACCTATTGACCATCCTGAAATGTTGCAGCATAATAAAGATTTGTATTTAGCTGTAGTAATTCCAATGCAGTCTGATTATTTATTAGTAATGAGTTTTGACTATTTATTATTCATATTCTTTTTAACTCAGCCATCTTATAATAGAATCATAGAATGTGTAAGGTTGGAATGGACCTTTAATGGCCATCTAGTCCAATACCCCTGCAGTAAGCAGACACATCTGCACTAGATCAGGTTGCTCAGAGTTACATCAAGCCCATTAATATTCCAGGGATGGGGCCTCTACCACCTCTCTGGGCAACCTGTTCAAATGATTATTACCCTCATATTTAAGGTTTTTTCCTAATACCTAATGTAAATCTCCCTTTTCTAGATTAAAACCTTTACCCCTTGTCCTATCACTCCATGCCCACTTGAACAGTTCTTCCCCAGCTTTCTTCCAGCACCTTGCAGGTACTGGAAGGCTGCTATAAGGTCCCACCTGGAGCCTTCTCCAAGCTGAACAAGACCAATTCTCTCAGACTAATCTTCATTGTCATACTTTCACCTCACTCCTTTCCTAACTCCGGTTTTGACCACCAGTTGATTACTCTGTGTGTATTTACATAAATTAAACCAAAAGCTTCCTTGGCTTAATGGGTGTTCTTTTTGGTTCCCACCTCCCCACAGTGCTCCTCCTTTAATGTCACTGTGTCCATCCTAAAACAGCTGCTCTCACATAAGTTCCTCCCTCTTGTTGGGCTGCCTAATGTTTCAGACCTGTGCTCTGCAGGGCAAGGCTGATAGCACACAGCTACAGAAAGGGCCTGATTGATTTGCAGCACTGGGTAATTACACAGCAGCTTTCTCAGTGACCTGAAATGTACTCAGGCTTCCAAATTGGGAAATGGGTTATCCATCACAGTTTCTGTCATGTTTTGGCGGGCTTTATGGGTGTTTTTTTTTTGTTTGTTTGTTTGTTTGTTTTTTTTGTTTGTTTGGGGTTTTTTTTTCCCAGTTTTACTTATAGATATTTACAAGCACCTCTTCTTCAATGTCTGCTTGCAGTTTCATTACTCTGGTAATGAGTGGTACCCTTACATTCTCTGCTGAAAAGCAGGGGAAGAAAAAAGCAATTTAATCTCACTTAGTCTGTTAGTCCACGCACAAAAATAAGCATTATCTGTGCTCTAAAGGGTTTTGTGTGAATAGAAATCTGAGTGAATTGAACCTTGTTTTAAATCTGGACCCTTTGGGTCCTCATTATCGTTATGTTTACAAAAAAATAGAAAAATAAAAAAAGGCTGAAAATGGAGACAGTAGCCTGGGTGACTTTCAAAAATAACCCAAATTAAGAGGGATTTTTTTGTGAAAAGTGTTTCAGGGGACAGGTTTTCATCTACATGTACTTATCAGGAAGGAGACAAACTAAAAGTTAGACATTCCCTTTCAGGCAAAGACTAAAAAAATATGAGACCTAAGTGGCCAGAAAATCAAACACATTGCTAACTTCTCTGGTAATACAGTACCTTGCACACAATCAGATCTGTGTCATCGGAGTGTTTGGGGTATTTTTGTACAAATAAATTCTAACGGTGTATGTGGATGTAACACCTTCAGTCTTTACTCATGGTAGAAAGTGATCCACAGAAATCAATCACAGCCATCCATCATTTATAACAACACTGATAACAAGAAACACTTTCATCAAAACTACTTCCTCTCCACAGACTGAGGTCTTTCACACTGTTAACTGGGATGCATCATGGTTCCTTTACTTCCTTTGTTGACTCAACATTCTATCACAAGAAGTCAAAAGATCCTTCTACATGAAGTTCTGATGTCCACTCCCCAAAGGTTCTTCATCATAGGAACTTGAGACATATAGACGTGTGGTTTTATGTGGTTTTTCATTGGTATGTATGTGCCTATATATAAAAACACGGAGGGATATCTAAGGCTGAAACTATCTGAATGTGCAAAAAGATATTTTCATAAATTAATCCCTATGATGTGGAACATTTGCAATCATAGAATCACAGAATCATAAAATTATGCAGTGTGTAAACCTACTTACATACTCCTGAAAAAAAAATCAGTATGAGCAACAGACTGAAAATTCAACAAAAAGAAATGTCTTCTGTTGTAGCATAACAGGCACTTAACTTTGTTAGTATTTGCAACATTTCATTTTCTATTCATAAATAAACATTACCCTTTAAAATGTAATTAATGTATCTTCACAAATGCCCAAGAAAAACAAAATCATTGGGAGATCTGATCAAGTTCTAACTACAATTCACATTGCCAAGATGAAGTTTAGAAAAAAGTGCCCTTCTTCCTTCTTTACCAAACATATAGAAGAAGAAGCAGATTACATTCTCACATTATAACGCATTTTGAAATGTAGGGTTACCCTGGATACACAATAGTTCCCTTCTGTAAATGATAGGCTCCTGCAAAGAATCTGGGATATAGAAAAGATTTGCATAAATGACTGACAAAGTCTGAATAATTTCCCCCAATGTAATAAATCCAATTCATTATGAAAATACTATTATCAAAAAGCCACCATTTCTGATTCTATCTGCAAGCAAGCACAGATGTGACTAAATTTACATAAACTATTAGAAACTTTGTGACTTTCTGCCCAGAAAACTCTCTCAGATCTTCATCAGATCATTTACTACAGTCCTAAACCAGGCCAAATTTTGCTTAAAAAATGTCCCACCCATGTGAATTAGGAAATTTGAGCGACAAATATTTTACTCAGAACCAGCTCTTGAAAAGAAAACATATTTTTTTACAAATGATATCATTTTTCCAGCTCAGGACTGAGGATAACTCAGGCAAACCTCTTGCTGTTGCACTTGTTNAAGGCATATCATTATTTTCTCTGTTTCCAGAAAAAAATGTTATTTACTTCAAAGATGTACGTGAACAAAGTACTCCTGTTTAATCAAAACAGGATAATTAACAGGAGTCCAAGTACCCTTCTCTTAGGGAGCAAGAATAGCAGGTAGCAATTTCACTACTCTTTCAAGTCCGTGATTGTGCTATTGAGTGGGAGGATTTGACAGGTATGAATTCACTTCTTGTCATTTCGGGGGAGTAATTAACAAGCTGACTACATCTGTGTGGCTATTAGTGTGGATAGTGACTTGGATTAGGTGTAGATGGCTGCTGGCTTCCATGAAAGAAAGGTTAATGGAGACATTTGTCCTGTGATGAAGTTTTTTGAATTGACTGTGATAAATCATGCACCTCAAGGCAACCTTAGCATGGATATCTCTTCCAATTCAGGATATAATATAAAGAATATTTCATATATCAAAATATACAGAAAATAGGTTAATTTTCTGTTGATATAAAATTTTACTGATAGCAAGTCTGACTTCAGATCCTAGCAAGTTTAAATTTTAATTTTAAATTTTAATTTATGATCCTAATCATAATTTTTCATCACTGTATGTGGTTTTTGATAGTGGTAACATAATCACTGTATTAAAGCCACAGAATGACTTTGGTGTTCACTAAAACTCTAGTCGCCTAATTCACAATGCCTTTGAATGTCCCTTGTTGTAACAGCACTACTTTCCATAGTGCTTTAGCTCTAAAGATCTCAGCTTTCTCTTTAGTATTTCACATCTGAGATAATTTTTCATCTGACTAATATGAAATGAAAATGTTAGGTCCAGATGGGTCATGCTCTAGAATTTTGCTCAATGTATGATGTGAATTAGAAAATTCAACCTGCATATGACTTATGCCAGATCGATACTTTACTCACACATAAACAAGCCATAGAGAAGGATTTGGATGCCCCAGATGAGTAGAGAGTCTCAATACAAGAGTGCATATGAAACACTACTAAACCTCCTATAGTAGCTAAAACCTGAAAAAGCAGATGTTGTCCAATTTTCATGATAGGTCAGTGTTTGGAGTATCACTATAAGACTGAAGGAAACATTTGAAGAGCTCAGCTCTGAGGACAAGTTCTTCTGTGACAAGAAGCAGAACTCTTCAAACATCTTTTGCCACTTCTGTTTATTAGATAGATCAGTCAGAGGCATGGTTACAGACATGATGTTAGAATCAAAGCAAGGGGAGGGTAGTGTTGTTGACTTGAGTCAAATCAAACACACCACTTGGTGAGGTAGAAGTCTTCTCCCTATATGAAGCT
>VXBZ01004740.1:28264-68352 GCA_013399135.1 Heliornis fulica | reverse complement strand
GTGATATGAAAAAAAAAAAAAAAAGGCCCAATATTTGCTGACTCCTCCTGATTTCCAATATGGTAGAAAGAATTATGAAATAATGATTAAAAATTGTTTATTTTCATTGTGTTTAATATTGCAATTATTAAATATATTTCAGAAATGTTTTGATATTGTCACAGTTGTAAAGAAAAAACTTATTTTCCCTTCTAAATTTTGATCTGGCTAATCCACGCTTGTGAATAGTAACCACAAGTTCACTTTCCTATACATCTTTTGTTTATTTTTCTTCTACATTTTGCAGATAAACAAGTGAACTCATAGACTTCTAAGAGAAGGGTTTCATTCAGTGCTTCATTCTCCTTTGACACTTCGTTTAGTGGAGAAGACCAAGGCAGAAATATATCTTACTTCTAGGACAAAGAGAGATAGTAGAAGATAGAAAAAAAAGTATGAACCACTGGCACTTAAGGATTATACTCTGGCACTTTTTCACATGTAGATATGCAGCTCAGGCAATACACATGAGAAACACTTTCTTTCCTGCTCCAGCCATGCTTGAGAGATGTTTGAGAAATAAAGCTGGTCATGTGTTTGCTTGCTTTCTGAAACTAAAGAAAAAGTCATACCACTGGGTAGATTGTTAATTAAAGTCATTCAGATTAATGAATCCTCCAAATATTAATATAAAATGTAGAGCCATAGAAGAGCAAAGGTCCATCTAATCCACTCTCCTCTTTTGGAGAGTGACCAATTGCCCAGAGAATCCCACAAAGATTTCAGCTTGACATACCCTCTCAGATTCCAGTTATTTGCACCCCAAGAGCCCCTTTTAGCTGAAAGCTAAATCTATGTTTTAATAGCCCTTGATGGATTTTTCCTTTTCCTCTAATAGTTTTTTAATTTTTTTTTTTAATCCATCTACATTTTTGGCATGGTTAATTACTCCTAATGTCTTTGAAAAGAGAGATCAATTTAGAAAGGAATTTCGTTTTGTGGGTGGATGTCTAAGTGACTTTGCATGAGATGATTGACTTAGTTTTCATATCTTGCCTGTCCCAGGAATAAAATGAATGATTTTTTGGTCTTTCATCCCCACTTAGAGTCCCGTAGGTAGTACTACACTATCCCTTTTGCCAAATTTTGAGCTCAATGGATAGTTCTTAATGAAGTAGTTCAATTCATTAACCTGGTACAAAACTGTTCTGTGTTGGGGCAACTTTGTTTTCATCTGGACTACTCTTTATTCAGATTGAAATATCTGCCAGTGAGTGCCAGAAAGCAAATGAGACCAGGTGAAGGTTGGAAATGAGAAGTGGCTCTTCCTACTTTTCCTCACAAATGAATTGTTAGTTTTATCTCATCGTATTTCATGAAACTACAACCCATTTCATAATTGAAAAAAACAATTTCTGTGATATTTCATGCATCATTCCATCTTTGTGATTTCAGGTAAAGATATTATGTAGCTCTACACTGGTTTCCCTCCATACATATTTCCTTCCCTGAGACAGTGTGCTGCAGACACAAATGTAGTTACTGACTGGCACAACTGTGCTTGAGGTCAAACTGCTAACATAGCTATTGTGTTACATTTTCTAAGGTCATGAGTGATGGACACAGAGAGAAAACTGCATCTTCAAGAGTAAACTTTGAGCCTAAATGCTTGTCAAGGTGTTCTGATTAACCTCCATCTTCTGAGCAGGTGTTAAATGACAACTGTAGGAACAGTCCTCTGGACCACCCATTCCATAGAAAGACACCAACTGCATTTGTCTGTTTGCTATTTTTTTTAAGTGATATGTTAGCAAAGGAAAATTACTAGATTAAGTGCTATTTCACTTTTTTTTTTTTTTTCTTTATTTGAGGATAGGGAAGGGTCTAGAGAACAGGCCCTACGAGGAGCAGCTGAGGGAGCTGGGGTTGTTTAGTTTGGAAAAGAGGAGACTGAGGGGAGACTTTATTGATCTCTGCAACTACCTGAAAGGAAGTTGCAGTGAGGTGGGGGTTGGTCTCTTCTCCCCAGTAACAGGTGACAGAACTCGAGGTAATGGCCTCAAGTTGCGCCAGGGAAAATTTAGGTTAGATATTAGGAAGAGCTTCTTTACTGAAAAGTCATCAAGCATTGGAACAGGCTGCTCAGGGAGGTGGTTGAGTCCCCATCTCTTGAGGTGCTTAAAAGACAGGTAGATGAGGTGCTTGAGGACATGGTCTAAGGGTAGACTTGGTGGCAGTGGGCTAATGGTTGGACCAGATGATCTTAGGGGTCATTTCCAGCCTTAAAATTCTATGATTCTATGATTCATGAGTCTGAAAATGCTGACACCTGTGAGTTGTCACCTGGTGTAAATAGCCCTCAAATAATTGTGTGATGGGTTACATTTGTAAGAAAATATGAAAGTGACAGAGCAGTAGCAAGCATTAAGTATGTGCCCAGAATTTTAGATCTCATTCATCTTGTGGATGGACAGGGAAATGTAATCTGTTGCTGTGGTTATTTCTGACATGAAGTCTGCTGATCATTTGGGATTGGATAATTGGCTTATAAAATCAAAGCCCCAAGAAAGAAAATTTAACAGAGATCATGTATCTTAGTAACACAGTGTACTTTGAATGGGAGCACACTGTTGCACTAATGAGGAAAATGCTAAAGTTCTCAGCAGTGTCAGGAATAAAGAATCAAAGCTCATCTTGACCTGAGAATGCATCAGAGTTAGAGGATATATATCAGATTGAAATGTTGACAGATAATCCAAATCTCATTTTTCTGCTTTTCAGAGGGAAACTACCAACTACACAAACACCACTGAGAATGTATCTAAAATCCCTTACACTTAATGCAGGTATAGACTTTATATGGATGACTCTTGCTATTTCATATACTCTCAAGAATGTTGTCTAGCCTTCCTTTACTGCACTAGAAGGGATCTGGTGGTCCATAGATGATGATGATACGAGATTTGTGGGAGATTCACAGTCTTCTAGATCAGGAACTCGAGCCCAAGCAGGATACTGTAGGATTTCTAAAATGGCTCTTGAAATCCAATAGTTCTTGAAGCAAGGGAAATAAGCAAAGACCTAAATCTCTGTTCATAAATCTTGCACAATAGCAGAACCTAGATACACAGTTTATGTGTAGATATTTCAATTCAGGTGTCTGAATGTGACACTTAATGCTAACATAGTAGGCTTAATGTCTGCTCCTCTTTCTGCTTAATACTAAAATTACTTCTTAATGTGACATATGATGCAGATAATACCAACAGATTGGAAAATGAAAACAAGTAATAAAACACAGGTTTAAGACTATGGTTCAAACACATACACCAGTGTTCTTATATATTTATCCATTTATTTTAAATGATGAAGAATATGCAACACAAACATAGGCAATTTAGCTGTGTCTACACAATCATCTGAATACCCTTGGAGAGATTCTTTTGAGACAAATTGCACTGCTGCCAGATGATTTTATACGAGTTGTTTATCCTGTCTCAGATAAGGCTAATAAATGTATGGAGTATGATGAATGAGAGGCTGTGGTGACTATTTGGTTATCAATCATATTAATTCTTTGAATAGGAGTGACTTTTGGAGTTCAAAACCAGTTGTTACTTGTTCAGTCCAATCCAAATACTTTACCTTGTATAGAAAGATGAGAATGAGAATGAAACTAAGTAAGGAGCATACACATATACACATCTTAGATAATAGCAGAGACAATCTAGAAAACCTTTAGACACAAAAAAATGTATTTTAACAGTACTTTTGTAACAAGATATCGCTTTCTGGACCTGGTAGATGTGTCCCAAACTTGTCTTCTTTCACTCAGTCATTACTAATTTAATATTTCTACCTTGAAAAGAGATATAATATTCTTTATCACACAGATTTTTTGGTACACACTATACAACTTTAGAATATTTTCAGGTGCCTTTTATCTTGCTCTTAAGTTCACCTACACATTTCCACCACCTTATTAAAGATGAGTGTAAATGTGTTTTATCTGACGCATTGGTGAATACATTTCTTCGTTAGGAAATCTCATGGAAATTCATGTGCTTAATGCTAAAGTGCCTCCCATCCCACACCCATTTCAATTAAAGTGTGACATTGACTCAGCCTTAATGTCCTCAACTGCTCATTTGACACAAACTCATGCAGTGATATCTCACCAAAACAGGAAGCTGCTTTCACATCTCTTTTGCATTTTGTATTCATTTTAAGATTAGTAACATGGCTAATGAGCATCTTGGAGGCTGTCCAGTTTGCTACACTATGTCATGCTTCCTTTCCTGACACTCTACTTGCATTAACTCCGTGTGATATTGTCAAAGACTCTACGGAGTGCAAATTGCTCTTACCCCTTTGTTCCAGAAAATGATCACATCCACTTCCACTTGAAAATTGTTCCCGTTGTTGACTGCAGTTAAATATTAAATGTGTGCTGAAACAATTTAATTTTCACAAGGTTTTATCTCCTGAAATTTTCCCTACATACAGTCTAATGCTAAAATAAATTTCTTTCACCTCCCTATTTACTTACAAAAATAATACGTTTCTGACTCAAAATTCCAAACTGCAATATTTTTAACAAGCCTAAAATACAGTCTTTATTCTTGCTTTATCTTGAAGTGACATTAAATTCAATGTGACAGCACTAAAATGAGCATTTCAGCTAGCATTTAACTTATTAATCAACATTCAAATTTTGAACAAATACTGACACATCTATATGTATTTATCTGTATGCATATTTATTTATATATTTATATAATGTCTGTAGTCTGAGTTTTGCAAGATTTTATCAACTTCTCCAAACTAAGTCAACCAGCTAAAATAAACAACAGTTCAGACATCATAAGGGACCATTTATAGTAATCAGTTATTTTGACACTGCACATCTGATGCACACTGTGCCGAGAACTTTTCTGAATAAATTACTATTAAAAAAAAATTACACCTTAAAAAAACAAAAGCACCCAAAAAAAAAAAAGCAAAAAAAAAGAAACCCACCAAAAACAAGACAAAACAACAAACAAAACTATAAAAACAGGCAGAACAAAAAAGCAGCTTCTTTCCTCAAATAATTTAAGCCTAGTTTTTAAAAAGCCTTGGACTTAAAAATCGTTGAACTTTTCACCAAAACACCCAGTGTATTCTTAAAAAGTATAGCTACTCCTTCCACAAATACTGTGGGAAAAACATATAGGGAAAACTCAATGTAAATAATCCTAAATCTATTTTCATGGCTCTTTTAGAGTTAAAATTAGCACCTTTTAATTATATCTATGTATGACATTCAAATCTATGAGCACATGCATCACATAATGTATAAATTGAAATATCCTTTTAACAAAAACTCTGCATCATCTCACAGTAATAGCAGATTTCTATGATCAAGATCCCTTGTAATATTTCAAAACTCTTAGCAGATAATAGAATAAATAATTAAAAAACCCACACCTGTAAATAGAAAGCACAGTTCTATTAGAACTGAATATTTCTACTACACTGACTAGAGATATGAGTTACTGCCTAAAAAGAAAGCACTAATTCACTAGTAACATAATGTTGAACCACAATGAAAAGGAATGATAAGGAAAAAAGCATGTTCCTGGGGACTGTCACAAAAAAGGGAGAAATAATGACTCTGGATTTTTAAAGCTATGTGATTATTATTGTCCAATATTTAGGAATGCCTGCTGTAGTTTAGTGGGGCAAGGTTCTGGTATAGATGGGAGGCTTCAGGGGTGGCTTCTTCAAGATGCAGCTGGAAGCTTTTCCCAGGCCTGACAGGGTAAAGACCAGCTGGACTCAAGGCCAGACCCGATGTTGACAGGGTTGAGCCCATCACTGATGGTCAGAGCACCTCTGGGAATCATATTTAAGAGAAAAAAATACACCTTCAAACCACCACATTTTGCCACCAGAGAAGGGCATGAGAAGACATAAACTCTGCAGACACCAAGGTCAGTGAAGGGGGGGAGGAGAAGGTACTGAGAGAAGATTCCCTGCAGCCTGTGGAGAATACCATGATGGGGTGGGTAGTCCCCTGAAGGCCATGGAAGATGCAGAGACCCCAGCTGCAGCTATGCGAAGACACTGTAGAGAAGATGGAGGCATATGGAAGACACTATGACCTATGATGGAGCAAGCTCCTGGCAGCACTTGAAGCACATGGCAAGAGAGAGACAGACAGGTCCTTGCTGGAGCAGGTTTGCTGGGGAGTCTTGTGACTCCATGTGTGACCAGGCTGGAGAAGTTTGGGCTTGAGAGACTAAGAGACATTCTATGAGTTTATGACTGTACCCACACTGGGATGGTTGGTGATGAGATGAAACCCTGTGTGAAAGGACTTATGTTAGAGAAGTTTGGGGAGCACTGTCTCCCATAGGTGGGACCCCACGCTGTTTCAGGGGAAGAGTGTGAGGAATGCCTTGACCTCACCCCCACAAAAAGAAAAACAACTTGCAAGGAACTGGCTGAAAGCTGAAGCCCCCCATTTCCTATTCCTCCCCANCCTAAGCCTCTCAATATAGATTTTCTTCCCTGTCCATCTGAAATGGGGAGTGATAGAGCAACTTTGGTGGTCAACCGGCCTCCAGCCACAGTAAAACCACCACAATTCTGAACTCTGTTTCTGGAGGGAAATAGAATTGGGAAAGGGAATAATATTCGGCAGCATATTAAAACGAAAGTGCTCCTGTGTTCTCTGCTCAGTAACAGGAAGCAACTCTCATCATACCCTCACATCAGACTACAAAAAAAGGAGAAACATATCCACATCTTTAGACTTTGCTTAAAACTCACCCTCATCAGTTTGCATTAGAAACATAAAATAAAATAAGGACTCTCACTAGCTCCCTCGGGTGCATCCCATCAGCACTCATTTATCTTGACTTCAACCAAACTCAAGTATTTTTCTTTTCAGAACTACCTGGCAGTCATGGAGAAATTATGGTCACAGTGAAGTATTGTAGTCACTGTTGCCACAATCTCACACCACAGAAAACATGGAGAATGGATTTGTTAGTGTAAGAAAAGTTGAAAGGTATGTAGGCATTTATTAGGTTCTTATGTCCATATAAAGCAAAAGAAACAATAGACCTTATCTTAAAGTTCAGCTGGAGAGTGGTAGACAGCAGATTGTTTAATACTGAAAATCCATCATTTGAACACACCAAAGAACTTTTATTGTTCCTCCAGAGTATATCACCTTCTCAGTGACACCTATGGAAACTCTTGTTCCTTTAAATGCCTCCAAATAAAACCCCAAGTAGGCAGAATACATTATTTTTAAGAACAACACTAATATCTGAGGTCAGTATACCTAGAGAGATTCAAGAAAGTTCATGAGTTCCATAAACAGGACACAAATTGCTGTAAATGAAAGAAGCCTAAAATATGACAAAAAAGAAATGGAATATATTGATATTCGGGGAGATTATTGACATCAGACAAAACTGAAAAACTTTATTTATTTTTCTGCTTTGCTACTCTGCCGGAGTGAAGTTACATTTGATATGGTGCCTGATTTATTTCTTTCTTCATCATTTCTTGCTGAGTTAGTGTGAGTAAAAGAAACCCTGATTAGACAGATCACTGTTCTTCCCCAACATGATAACTTCCCCATGACACGAAGCATCTGTGGCTACATCCTTACAATCTTTGAGGAAAAACATGTCCTCTGACAACTCCTGCCATCAGCACAGTCATGGCTCTGAGAATCTGCATTCTGGATCACTTAATTTTTTTTTTTTATTTTTTTTTTAGACTGTTATAAAATAGTTCAAGAATGACTAGAATCAGATGTAAAAAAAAAAAAAAAAAGGAGATTAATTCTGTGATTTGAGATAAGGGTTTCAAAAGTGATAAAGGCAATCCAGTACCATAAACTTCTCCAATGTTTTGAGATATTTAAATGTCTTTATTGTTACAGGTCAAGTAACAATTTCTTCTACTTGTTTCGGGGGTTCATGGCCGATTTTGATGAGTCAAAACACGTGTTACTTGCAATAAAGCATACATCCTTAGCCTAAAATTATACTCTGCTGTTTAGTCCGTGTTTAGTATGTGAATAGAAATAAGCCTTCCTCACAATGCCTTCCAAATTCGGAGAGACAGAAGTGCAGGACAGATAAAACTCAGTTGCAATTTTATTTATGCTGCTGGCCATCTGAGCATGTTCAAATTCAGTATTTCATTTCTCTATTCCTATCTCCTTCTCTCTTCCTCTCTGTGGAGTGTTGGTTTTACCAAGTAGAAGCTGACGCTTACGCAAGGAGACCTTCATCTATATTAGGTTGTTTAGCTATTCCTGCAGTCTGTAGTTAAAATGCATCATAAGCTCTCCTCTTTATCTATTATTCATGCTGTGGCAGTGTCTAGAGACCAATAAGTTAAGATTATGACAAGATACAATATATGGGTAAAATCAGATGGCAGGTAGATAATTAATAATAAAGATGGGCGTGTGTTCATAACTTAATGATGTCAGTAACTACTAATGTTTCTATTTCCCAATTAGAGATAATTGTTATTCTTTTCCTGAATGCAAAAATTTAATCTGTAACAAATCCATGGCAGTTTTCCTTCTTTCGAGTCTACAATTGTAATTTTTTATTATGCAATACGTTTGTTGTAAAATTACTAGCAGTATGAGGAGTTCGTAATATTTTCTAATTTTTGTTTTCCCATTGTTAAAATATTCAATTTACCAGGACTTAATATTCAGGAAATGTGGACTGCTATAGAAATAAAATAAAAACGAAAATTAATATTGATATCTGTTCTACCTAGAAATACAGTAATTTATAGAGGTTAACTTCTATATTTTAAACTTTCTGAGATAACAGAAATATTGTTTTGACATTGTTTTGTTGTTTTTTAATTTTTTGGGTTTGCTTTTGGTTTTGGGTTTGGGTTTTTTTTAAATTATTTTTTCCCAAAGTACCATTTATAAGACCTAATATTTGTAATGCCTCCTACTTATCAGGCCTTGATTCTTCTCCATATTACACAAGTATTGTTCCTATAAAGGCAATGGCTCTTTGATATAAGTAGAATTAACTAATAAATCTATTTTAAATTAATAAACCTTCAGTTTGGCTGATTTATACCTAGATGTGATACAATTTTAATACATTAATTCATATTAATAGCAGTGCTCAAAATATGTTCAACAGCAGGAAAAATCCTGGTCTTTTGGCAATCGTTCTTGACATCATGGAGTCATGGAAAGTTGGAGATTTGCAAGGACCCTTCAAGGTTCAGGTTTGGTCCTAGGACCTAGTTTAGTCCAAATTCTTGCTCTAGCAAGGGTGCCTAGAACATGCTTCCCAGGATAATGTCTGTGTAGTCTTGAGTATTTTCAATGATGGAGATTCCACTCCCTTTCTGGAAAATCTATGACAGTGCTCTCTTGTACTGGAGAGCCCTCAAGTAGAGAGGGTCCTCAAGGTAGACCATCACCAGTACTGGATAGAGGGGAAGTATCACCTTCCTCAGCCTCCGGTCAACCATCCTCCAAATTTAGCTCAGGATACCATGGGCCTTCTTTGTTGCAAGGGCACATTGTTGTCTCATACTCAATTTGATGTTGACTAGGTATCCAGGAGGATGTAAATAAATTATACCAAATAAAACAACAGGAATCTATGACTGTTCAAGGCAATAAATTACTTGGGTTTATAACCTGTAAATATCTTCCAAAATTGTTCCAAATTTAGAAGAGGGAAAAACATCTAAAATTTGTTAATGAAACATTTTTTTTTTCCTGACCTTCTTGAATTACCTATTTTAGAATGTCAAACAGAATTGATCCAGGAGCAATTCCAACTCACTGTCACATTATACTTCTTCACGATAGTTAAGCAATAGTAAGCATCTAAAGACAATGACTTGCAGTGTACTGCAGACACATGTGAATATTTATGATTGCTTAAGTTTATAATGCAAGTAAACACAATGGATTTAGCAGAGTATGTGACACCAGAGTACAACTCCAATACTAAATTCAGCATAAGCTTATATTAATAAACTAAGAGTTTAAAATTAGAAAAGAATACTAGAATAACTAAACTTTAAAAGAAAAACACTTCAAATTAGATATTTGAATGTCTATGATTATAATTTCACAGCCAATAACAGTTATAGAGCATAAAGACATAAATCTGTTGTACAAAGCATCCAGTAAGCATCTATGGTACAACTGTGACACAATTTAATTACCATGACAAAATTAAGGTTTACAAATGTTTACATATCTTCCTTCTAAGTTCAATTTAGTAGCAGTGTCTCACTCTGTGACAATCATGAACAGAGACTGAAAGGGATGAAGAGAGAATAGTCTCTACTCACCTATAGTTGGATCATGATAGTCAGGGAACCGATGGCTTATGAACTGCATTGTCATTGCTGGAGAGAAGGAAGACAGAGAAAAGAATGATACTATTGACTTTAAATTACAACAGGTAAAAGAACATGCAGAGAATTCACTCAACCAAGTGTCAGTTTAGAAAGTGAGTCATGTTTTATGTCTTCATCTGCAAGACTGCATTGGCATTACAGTGGTAACTAGGAATTAGTAAATGAAAAAAAATCATCTTATTTGTCCTAATTCCTTCTTTTTAGACAACTTTTTTTCGATTTCTGTAGTAAAATGCTAGTTATTTTAACACTTGGTAAATACTGCCTACAGACAAAATTGACATGAAGAAAATATAAAATATAACTCACAAGACTGGTTCATGAAAGTTTTCATGATGTTACACAGTACCATTAAATGCAGCACCTGATTTGATTTCTGGTGCATTTTAGGGATGCCCAACTTATTAGACTTGATGCACCAAATGGACCTGTTAACCACCATCTAGAGCTTGGTTTCTTCCGAACAACTGCTTTATGGATGAACATTACCTGCTTTGAAAAATTTTAAGTTTTATTAGTTTTTGGAAAATTTTTTTGCTTCATTTGGAGCCTGTGGTGCTCTGGGAGTGAAACTCCAATTTATATAGAAAGCCAGAAGAATTCAACTATGAGTTTCCAACATGCCATCTAAAGTTCACAGACTTTGAATAATGACAAATGTAGTTTTAGGTATTCAGAAGTTATGGTAATGAGTTGTCAGAACAACATGAGAAGTTATGTTACCTTTAATGTAATTACTCAGGAGTTTGAAATAGCTCATTTGAAAATTAAGATAATGTACTCAATACAGAGAGCTCTGAATAAAAGATCTTCAAAAGTAAAGTAGGTAAATTTCAATTAAAAGAAGGTGGGGGGAACAAAAACAACCTTATCAATTAATTAATTAATTAATTAATATTTTAAAGCTGAATTAAAAATTCACTATCATTGCTATATGGAAATTCATTTGTAAAAAATGCACCCCACCCAAATCAAACCAAACATGAGATTCTGCACTGTGTCTTGAACACCTCAGTTACCTTCAACAACAGAGGTTATCAACAAGAAATGTGACAATTTTAAAACTCTGTGCATAAACACACCCATTTTTAAAGCAACATTGCTTCAGTTCAGTGTTTGTTACATTTTCAAGAATCAGGGGGTTAAGTGTACAGTTTTACAAAATTATACAGACAAGGAGCATTAAACATTTATTACCATGTTAATAAATTATTACATCTTTAGTATAGACAAATATAAATGTTAAGAAGCAACATTATAAATTAATAGTAACTCAGATAGGTTAACTGTGTAAAAAGTGCTCTTTCAGTCTATATGTATTATTTGGGAATAAATCTACATGTGGTGACACTCATGTCTTCTATATTATCTACTGTCAAAAGCATTATGTTTAAGTACTGTGTATGTTTGGACACTGTTATTTCAAGGACACCTGGATTTTCAATCATGACATATTTTTAGGCATCTCCACCTGATAACTGTTAGTTGTTTATAAAGAATAAATTGATGCCTAATATGTTGTGCTTTGCTCTGAGAAGCAGAGGCAGCTAGCAGAGATGCTTTTCATATGGTTTATGCTTACACATTTTGAGCTTTCTGAGGAACTGTACCACAAATTAAATTTGTTTCAGTACCTACTGCTTTTTTCTTGCCAAGCCTTTTTTTTTTTCCCCCTAAAAATAAAAATACAAAAAAAAAAAAAGAACAAACTACTCTCTCTGTTCTCATATTATTTCCTCTTGGAATTACGCTTGAGTCACAAAATCTGTTGTTACAACTGAAATGGAAATTCTCAGAGGACACACAGATCTTATGGTAAACATTTTTCCTTTCTCCTGAGACAGCCACAAATCAATACATCATTTATATCCTCATTAAATCCATAGGATCTAAGAGAGTGGAATAATTTGGAAGCATCATACTGACTTTTGACTGTAAGATGCAATATGTTAACCACGGGGATGTGTACGATTTATACCTCCCAGGCAGTGTATGTGAATACGCATTATCAAAACTTTCATAGGAAGCTAGGCTGCACACAGTGCTTTAGAAGGAGCTCTGAGGAGGAAGTTATGTTTTGCAGTGTCAACAATACTGACTTGTATGTGCATGTATGTGTGTGTGCGTTTATGTGTGTGTGTATGTCTGAGCTGATTTGGCTATATATATATATATAAATACGATCTGAAGAGGTACAGAATCTGAAAAGGTTTTCCTGGTGTCCTGGCTCCAGGTAGGATAGAGTTAATTTTTTTTCTAGCAGCCTGAGAATTCCCTGTTTGGGAATTAGGATAAGACCAGCTCTAATAACACCTCAATGTTTCTAGTTGTTGCCAAGCAGTCAAGGTTCTCTATTCTTCATAACAAGAAGGCAGGGAGTACCCAGGATGATGGGAGTGGACATTTCCAGGACGGGTGACCCAAACCAGCCAAAGAGAGTATTCCATGCCAATGATGTCATGCTCAGTATAAAGGCTGGTTGGTGGAGGAGGAGGACACAGCTTCAGAACGTGTGTTTTTGGGGGCGATCCTGTTCCGGATCATCTCTGACCTGTATGGCCTTGTGCGTGTGGTTTGGTGAGAAATTGTATCCTGTATAATCATCTTTAAATATTTCATTATAAAGTCCTATCTTTATCTCTCTACTGTCCCGGTAAACTATCCTTATCCCAACCTGTGAGGTTTGTTTTTTCTTTGTTGGTTTTCCTTTTTATCTTTTCACTTCCAGCATTTCAGAGAGAGCAGCTGTGTGATGTTCAGCTCTTGCTGGGGCAAAACCATGACACCAAGAAGCAGTCTTGATAATAAATTAAATCATCTTGGAATCAGCTAGCTAGGGAAATAGTGAATAAAAGTATACTGTAACATACACTTTGTCCTTCAAAATGCTTCTGTGCCAGCTCTTTATCAAAGGTTCCTCTTAATCACTAGATAAGGAATTTCTTTGACCTTTTTGGTGCTTGTCTCCTTTTCCATGATGATTAACACCCATTATCCAAATAAACACCCATTATCCAAATAAGCACCCATTATTATTCTGTTATTGACAGAAGGAATTGAGACATATTGTCTGATGCTTTTAATCACTGAATACAATGTAAAATAAGAGATAAGAGGAAGGAACGGCAAATCTTCTTACTCTGTGTTTTCTTTAAAACCAGAATTAGAATTTTTTGTTAAACACATCTGAATATTAGTGCAGCAAGTATTTTCAGAGCAAGAGTAACAGGCCCCTTGCCCTAAGGGAATAAAAAGAACTATCTTTTGGCTCCAAAATCCAAACCCCTTACTCCACAAGGATGGAGGAAAACAAAAGCTCAAACTATCAGATCTGAAGTGCAACAACCATGTCAAGATTTAGCAGATATTACAGAGTTGTGTCTGCTGGATAAGGAGAAATTATTTCTGAATGATCAGAAGTTCATTGAATGCATTTCCACAGCAAAAGATTGCTCAATCACCATTGAAATGAAAATACATAACTCAAATGGAACCTCCTCTGGACTCATTCCAACAGCTCCATGACTTTCTTGTATTAGGGACCCCAGAACTGTATGCAGTACTGCAGGTGAGATCTCACAAGAGCAGAATAGAGACGAATCACCTCCCTTGATGTGCTGGTCACACAGCCTAGGACATAGTTGGCTTTCAGGGTTCAAGCATTCTTTGCTGGCTCATGCTTAACTTTTGATCATCCAATACTCCTACATCCTTCTCTTAGGAGGCTGCTCTCAATCCATGCTCCACCCAGCTTGTAGTTGTGCTTGGGACCCAATGCATGTGAAGGATCTCACACTAGGCCTTTTTCAACAAGACCTGCTTATAAATAACTCTGTCTGAGCTCCCCAACAGGACAACTGGAATACATGGGGTTATTCACTTTTACTAACATCAGCTCCACAGTAAGTTTCCAGAGTGAATTAATTTGAAAACTTGCTTATCCCATGCTGTTTTATGTAAATATTTTTCTTGGTACCTTCTTTTTTCCTTATCTATTACCCACTTCTCCATATAAATTACAACTTGGACCTAACAAATCCAAGCTACCATCAGATATTTTTGTGACTATTTTCTTTTGGAAATCCAAATAATACTCTCACAATCTTTTACAGATCTATAAATTATGAACCTTTACGTCTAAGTTATGTCACACATAAAGTACTGTAGTAAAATGTGGCTTTAAAGCAGGATATTAAAACAGAATAAATGGATAAATATATTTGAATAAATACATATGCATGCAGAAGCAGAGTCAGTTAAAAGATGGTTAAAAAAAAAGCAAAACCAAAACCCAAACCACAAACACATTTTAATCCATAGCAGTTATTATGAAACATTTTGAATTGCAAGTTGCCTGAAAATTTTGATGAATATTTTATAATGCCCTGAAGATCATTCCATTTAAATGGGACATGTACATCACATGGCAACTACAATAAATAAAAGGTCATTGTTTTAGATTAATAGTATCTTTTTTAAATACATCTGAGGCTAAGCACGTGTATATTGCCTCAGCTGAATAATCGTAAGCCTGATACATTAGTATGATACACGAGTATGTAACTTTAAGTTCTCCTATGTTTTCAAAGTATCAAAAAACCAAAACTGTTCAGATCCTGCATTATTTTTTCAGTTGTTTCCAATTATGCTTACCCAATGTTCATTGTTTTTCAAGAAATGTATACATGATATCTAAGCTGGGAAATACATATATATATTTCTATGAAGAATAAACTTAGTCCTGTCTCTGCATTCAATATAATTTTCACTTTATTCCTAATAATATTTTGTTTACCTCCCAGTAAGAAATAATATGCTTAGAAAAAAAGATGATGTAGTGTCATTTTTTTTTTCTAAAGTATTCTTTTAGTCATTGTAAAAAAAAGTAACAACTTTTTGAATTATATGTGTTTGTGTGGGCTCACAGGCCAGCAGAAAAAAAAAAAACAAAACAAAACAAAACAAAAAAACCCAACAAAAAACCTTTAACACCTATGCAGATGTAGAGAGCAAAAGTTGAATATCACTCTCTTTCTGATTCTTCTTAATTTCACTAGTACTAACAACTTTGAAATTAGCCTTATGCCTATTTTTCATGTCTGGAGAACATGTTGCAAGCTTACACAATATTCTTTATGTATCCCTGATGTGCATATCTCATCCTGAGCTTCTTATTCCTCTTTATTCAACCAAGAATTTCCATGTGTTCACTCTCCTGGGTGCTGTGTATGATCATACTTTCCAAAAGAATTGTTACCCTCATCACAAAATCCTACACTTTAAATGCTCCAGCAATATGACTAGTTGCAACTCAGAGATCTGTGATTCCATAGAGTTGATTTACTTTTGTTTATAGCTACTGTTCCAATGGATCTTTAACTCTTGTTATTATGAAGATTGAAAATTCAAAGATACCAGAATGGAATTTGGGTCGAAAAATTAAATAAATTAGTTTTAAAATTATATAATGGAGCCTACAAGAAATCTGGGGAGTGAATTTTCAGAATGGCATGTAATGATAGGATAAGAGAAAATGGTTTTAAATTGGAAAGGGTTAGATTTAGATCGGACTTTAGAAAGAAATTCTTCAATATGAGTTTGGTGAAGCACTGGAGCAGGTTGCCCAGTGAAGTGGTAGCTGCCACTCCCTGGATGTGTTCAAGGCCAGGTTGGATGAGGTCTTGAGCAGCCTGGTCTAGAGAGAGGTGTCCCTGCACTTATCAGGGGTGGGTTGGAACTAGATGATCCAGTTCTGTCATGAATGTCATGACAGAAGAAATCACTTTGGTATTTCTATCACGGAGAAGGTGTCAAGAAAGCTATAGCATCTAAAAAGAGAACAATAGATCATATTAACAAAGTATGCACCATTAGAAAATACTGTCTCAGAAAAAAAAGTGACAAGTATGTTACAAGTGTTAGAGATATCCTTGCCTACTAGGCAAATTCAAACACAAAAAAGGAAGTCTAGAGATTGGAAACACGGACAGATAGCCTGCAAGAAAAACAGAGATACTGTCTGACCAGACAAGGGACCAGGACAGGAAAGGTAAAGCCTTGATAGAGCTAAGTCTGGCCAGGGACATCGAGGAAACAAGAAAATTTTGTATGTCAGTGATAAAAGAAAGTTGAAGGAAAATGTGGATCCCATCTAGAATGATATGGGAGACATGGTTACCCAGGGTGTGGAGAAGGCCAAAGAAAAATAAATTTTTGCCCCATTCTTCACCAGCAAGGGCTATACTCACATTGCTTAGGTCACAAAATGAGAAGGCAGGGACTTCCTATTGTAGGAGAAGATCAAGTTAGAGACTATCTAAGGAACCTGAAGTCAATGGAACCTGATGAGATGCATCCATGGGTCCTGAGAGACCTCAAAGATGAAGACTGTAAACCACTCTCAGCCATATTTGACAAGTTGTGACTGTTCATTAACGTTCCCACTGCCTGTAAAAAGGGAAAGATAACGCTAATTTTGGGAAAAACAAACAAACAAACAAACAAAAAACCCAAACCAAACCAAACAAAGAAAGAAAACAAAACAAAACACAACAAAACAAAACAAAACAAAACAAAACAAAACAAAACAAAACAAAACAAAACAAAACAAAACAAAACATAATAATAAAAAAAGAATACCCAAGGAACTACAGTTCAGTCTCACTTCTGGACCTGGCAAGATCATAGAGCAGAACCTCCTTGAAAATTAATTATATGATTGGTGATGGCCAATATAACTTCACTAAAGGCAAACCATCCCTGACATTTTTAATGGCCTGCTGTGACGGAGTTACAGATTTGGTGAGTTAGGATAGTGCATTGATTATCATCCCCTTGGACTTATGTAAAAGCATTTGCCATTGACCTACACAATGTCTTTGTCTCTAAATTGGAGAGAAGTGGGTTTGACAAATGGACAACTTAGAGGAAAAGGAATTGGCTGGATGGTCACACTCAAAGAGTTGTGGTTAATGGCAAAATGTGCAAGCAGAGTCCAATGATAAGTGAAATTCTTCAGGGGTCAGTACTGGCACAAGTGATATTTAACGCCATTTTCAGAGACATGGACACTGAGATCACAGGCACCCTCAGCAACTTTTCTGACATCACCAAGCTGTGTGCTGCTGTTGACATGCTGGAAGGAAGGGACAGAGGGACTCTGAATGGCTTGAGAGGTCAGCCCACGCAAACCAAAAAAGTCAGGTGCAAAACTCAACATGTGTCAGAAATGTGTACTTAGAGAGCAGAAAGTCAAAAGTATCAAAACCAGCATGATGTGGGTAGATGTAGGTGGTTATGCCCCTCCATTCTGCTCTGATGATACCCAACCTGGAATACTGTTTGCAGCTCTGTGGTCCCTAGTACAATGGCATGGAAAGGCATGGACCCGATTAAAGTCCAGAGGACGGCCACAAAGATGATGACAGATCTGGAGAACCTGCTTTGTGAACTGACCAACAGAGCTGATCTTGTTGACTTTGGAGAAGACTTTTGGGAGACCATATTGCAGCCTTCCAGTACCAACACGAAAGACTGAGAGGGATTGTGGTGACAGAACAAGGCGTAAGAGTTTTAAACTAAAAGCTGAGAGGTTTATATAAAATATTAGGAAGAAATTATTCCCTGTGAATGAGGTGAGGCACTGGAACAAGTTTCCCAGATGTTGTAGAAGACCCTGGATCCCTGACAGTGTTTAAGACCAGGTTGATTGGGGAGTTTGGCAACTGGGTCGATTTGGCAGGGGGTGTAGAACTAAATAATCTTTGATGTCCTTTCCAAATAAAAAAAATAAAATATTGTCATTCTATGAATCTGTAACATTAAATACCTTTCTAAAAACATATATAACACATAACAGGAACTAGAGAAGCACTTTATTACTAGAATTTTATCACAGAATCACAGCATCACAGAATATTAGGAGCCTTGAAAGACCACTCAGTCCAAGCAGGATCATCTAGACTAGATCACACAGGAACATGTCCAGATTGGTCTTGAATGTCTCCAGAGAAGGAGACTCCACAACCTCCCTGGTCATCCAGTTCCAGTAATCTGTCACCCTCACAGTGAAAAAGTTCCTCCTTATATTAAGATGGAACTTCCTATGTTCCAGTTTGGAATCATTTCCCCTTGTTCTATCACTGGCCATCACTGAGAAGAGCCTGGATTCATCTGTCCATGAAATAATCAATAACTCTGGTCTTTTTGGTGGTTTAAAACCCACAAGATCACAAATATATGATCTTTTCAAATGTTCATGCCTGAAAATCAAAATGTTGCCTTCTGTTTTACTGACCGGAAAAATTGCCTACATCCCTCTATCTAACTTTTTCAGAGCTCATTCCTGAATATTTAGATTGACTTGTCAAGTAAAAGGTTATTTGCAAGCATTATTCTGCCCATTAAATCTTCCTGAACAGGCTATTTATTAATGATGTGCAAGCATTTACATTATTAACAGCAAGAAGGGAAGACAGTAGTTTTTCCAAAACTTGAAGTTGCATTAACATTCACATCAACTTAGAATGGGTAGAGACACCAGTAATATCTAGAATATACTAGATGGAGAAGATTCAGAAAAAACTCTAAATGCAGTCTCAGAAAAATTTCACCTATGTTCAGCTTCTGGAAGTTTAATAAATAAAAGTAAAAATGTAAAATCCATTAAAGTTAAAGGGAAATTTATCTGTAAAACAAAAATGAGACACTAGCTATGACCCAATTTAGACTACAAATTGTGTCTATCCACAAGGTGAGGGATTTTCTGAAACATAATTCAAAGATGTATGGAAGAGGCAAGAAGCTTCTTTGATGTTAAGGTGCTTCCTAAGTGAAAACATCTCCTTGAATCTGTGACAGAAGCATCTTTGGAGAATTTTCTCTTTATTCTCAATTTCATGTTGGAAAAATGTTGATATTTCAATATAGATATAATCAAGTCTTCAACTAATATGAGTGGTACAAATAAATATTTTCTTCTCTAAAATATCATGTGCTTTAGATGTTAAAGGTTTTATAAAGATCCTCTTGCTTTCAGGGAAATGTTTCTTATGGAAAACTGCTTTGTTAGAACCTGTTAGAACCTGTCAGAACTTAAGTGACCCAAAGTTTATAATATACATGCATAGGAGAAAACAAATAAACAAACAAACAAACAAACAAAAACCAAACAAACCACAAACAAACAAGAACCTGAGAGAGATTCATACACAATTCATGAAGTCAAAGCCATCACATCTTCAGCCTTTCAAGTTCTGAACAAAATGTGCTGCACTTCTTACATACTGCACTGTTGTCTTTTTTCCTACACCTTATGAAGAAATATTAGAGATAGCAGACATCTCTACCAGATGGCAGTTTCCAGGTCACAAAGGACTGTGTGATTTGAGTATACAGTATATTTCCTCTGTTTCATTCATATTTATCTTTACATGCTGCATTTAGAATAACTGACAACACTAGTCACCTGAACCAAAACAAAAGAAGCCAGAATGATGAAATAATGTTGTTACATTCAAGCATTACACATTATCGTGAACCAAAAGCACTGAACAACAGCTACAATGTCAACAGTAAGAAAAGTTGTAGGTCAGTGGAGAGAAGATAATCTAAACCATCAACCTTCCAATATGACATATAGCTAATATATTAAGATGGAGACCAAAACCCTTATCTGTGAGAGTATGTGGATGACCTGCGTCACATTGAAAACAATGGTATTAACAATTTCCCATCACTGAGGCATGTGTTATATTAGGTATGAGCATTGAACTCCTGTTGTGGCTGAAATTACGGCATATGATGACTATCCAAGGAGTATTTCTTTTGGTAAAAAAGACAAATGACAAGAGTGATGTTTAATGTAGGATATTAGAGAGATTCATGTTATTTCAAGAGAACAGGAAAGGTATATAGAAATACAAGGCAATATTATCTCAAAATAAAATGCACATTATGTATGGTTAGCTCTATGATTGTTCCATGACATGGTAAATAGCAAAGTTTATTGCTTGATTAAAGATATGGATGTTTTTAAAATCCACTTCTAATAAACTCAAAGATCTCAACCCTCAGTAAAACAGACATCTTTATCTGCTAGAGGATATGAAGATTTCTGAAGAGAATTTTTAATATTTTTAATTTTTTTCATATATTCTTCCCAAAATAACCATTACAGGCTATAAGTATAGGATCACAGCCTACAGGCACCTTTGTTCTGACTCAGTACAGCCATTTTTACATTGTTATACCCTGAAAGAAATAGTGTGAGAGTTACCACACCATTTCAGGAAGGAATGCTACAAAGCCTGTAAGCTACAATTATTGATCTTTCAGGTATTACAATATATTATTTATGAACATTGGCTATGAAATGAAGGCTAGATAAATTTTATTTTGCTATTAAATTCATTCTGGCATACTAGAAAAATACAGAAGCTTGCTGTAAAACAATCTATTACATACGCTAAGTTATTGATGCAACATCACTTATAATTCTTCACTAAATTTGCATGTCTTCTATTCAACTACCAATGCTGAAGTCTACAGTAAAGAGTGGTTAGCAGCAGAAGAGCAGTCTTAAAAGCTGTAAGTATTTTAAATTTAATCTGTTTTATTAGAATGAAAACCAAACACACAAAAACCCAGACACATACATTTTAAAGTGAAAAAACTCAAGTTACTAAGATAAACCAGAAACTGATAAATTCTCCTTGTCCATTGAATCATTGCAGATGATGCTTCTTTTAACTTGTGTTTACTCGGTTTAGATTCAAGACTGAGTTGCAGAAGACAATGCACATGCTTCCATGGTCACTTGAAAAACTATTTCCACCACCTCCAAGGCCTGCCCATCTTCTGTTTGCTCCTGTCAGTTCTGACCCTCATTGTCTTGCATCCTATTTTCCTCCTTCCTTCATTTTCAGAGTATGTCTCCAACTTCTTTTTCTCAAGATGTAAAGATATGAGTTCTCACTATTTCTCTTCAACTGTTTGGTGGAACAAACACACATCCTAGATATTGGTCACATCTTTCCATCAGTAGCTGAAGGACTCAAAGAGAATCTTCACAAAAATTCATCTTGGACTTGATAATCTTTCAGGAAAATTCAGCAAAAGTGCTCTCACTGCAGTAAATTTCCATGATTTCTGGTTCAGCACTTTCAAGTTTAAAATTGTTGTACTAAAGAGTTCTGACATTAATATATACACCCAGACTCAGTTCCAGGTGCAATGTAGGAAGGTAGAACATGCTGCATTGTAAAACTTATGTGAAAAATACTACTTGGTGTTTAAGGAAACAGCAAATATAAGTCTGGTATTAATTTCTTATATAAGAGACATCATCATAATATGATTCAAGGTAACATTAATGACAAGGTAGATTGTTTCCACTTATGCACCTATTTAATACATAATGTATCCCTGACTCCTACCAAAAAGGTCTCCCACAAAAATTTCCTACCCTGCTTAGCTTATGTGTCCTGACAAGACGGATTAATAATCATAAATTACTTCTGGAAAAAATGCTGCTATTTTCCCACTGTGTTTCTTCCATCAATTTAAAATTTGTGAGAAAGCATTATGTGCCTTCTACTGTGCTTAGGCTCTAAACCCAACACTGACTTCAGCCTTCCATTAGTGAGCAGTCCAAAATACAATGACATAAAAAGGTTTTGAACCAGACTCAAGTATAATGGGATTTTAGAAACAGGATAGCTTGAATAAAGCTAGAAAGACTCACATTTCGCATATTATTTCAGAGAACAATGGAGATGAACTTGCATCATTACAAACATACATCTTTCAATTAAAGTCAGTGGATAAATTTCCTAATTTTACAAAGGAAGTACAGTAAAAAGTTTATGTAAGTGGGCTCTGGCTTGCAGCTACAAGTCTCAAACATGATTAGTTCATAGTGAAAAAGGCTTTCAAGGAAGGATAAAGTAATTTCATTCCATGAAAAGAAACCTCTCAGCAACCACATTTATTTCTCTTCCTTTTTTTTTAAACTGCTGACATGTTTCCATGTAATGATAACTTAAGATGCTCTGAGCTGGTTTACTGCTGTTTCAGGTGGCAGTAAATTGACATTGTTTGCAGGTTTCCTAACACAAACTAGTGGTTAGCTCGTGTGATACCTTCCATGTGAAATTATACCCCATACATCAAACAGTGATGAATTGGCAGTGATAGCAGCTATATTTTCTTGTGAGTGGGAGAATAGTTGCTGTTTTGTAATATGGTACCAAATTTCCAGTACTTCAAAACTATGGTCTGGAAAATTGATGACACATCAAAGAGGAAGATACAACTTTCCCATTTGACCCATCATGGTAGTCTTGTATGAGGTTTAAACACACCACTTTTTTTTTTTTTTTTTTTTTTTTTTTTTTTTTTTTTTTTTTTTTTTTTTNATTTGTTTTGGTTTTTTTGGGGGGGTTTGGGGGTTTTGTTTTGGGTTTTTATTTGTGGGTTGTTTTTTTTTTGGTTGGTTTTGTTTGTTTTTTTTTTTTTTTCTTTATCACTACTAATGTTTTAATGTGTCAATTAAAATCTAGTAGAGAATAACTTCCAGATTTACAGATATTGTTGGGCATTCAATTCCTTAAACAGTGTTTAGGGCTTTGGCAGTCCTTGCTGATGAAAAATAACCTATGTTTCTCTGAAAAATCAGATCTACTATTTGAAGGTGNATTGGTAATTTTCATTATCTTTTTCAAAATTTCTGTTTGCTGGGGTTTAATGTGATAGCTTTCTCTTTCAATATATATGATAAACAAACTCAAAATTTAAGATACTGTATTTTTCTCAAAAATTCTCTAATCTATTCCTTTAACATCCACATAATGTTTCAGTACTAACAATAGTGTTCAAATAATATTTAAAATAAATACACTAAGTTAGAAGCATTTTTGAACATAGATCAGAAGTCTGGGAACAGGACATTGCTAAAATCCCAGTAAAACCTGAATGTATCAAATACATTTGATTATTACTAGAGTGTCTTTTGCAAGAATTTATTTCCTACTGATACATTTAAATTTGTACTTGTCTTAGTGGAGTTACTTGTCTCAGTAGACCTAAAAATTTCATGATTTGTATTATGATTTGAAAAGTGATTTTCACTACCAACATGACTTTGAATTAAACATATTTGCCTTTTCAGATCTCAGAGATATTTCTCTCTCAGCTGATTAGGCAACACTTCATGAGGAAGTAAAATCTGACACATTATCACTTATACTAACATAAGTTCTTAATATCTTCTACTGTTATAGAAGAGTTTCTGTAAGATTAACGAAGGATGAGGGTCTTCAGTTGTTTGCTCTGTACACATACATGTGCACACATGAATCAGAAAGTCTGATAATTATGAACTGTTACACAAAAATCAAATAAAACATTCGAGAAATCCTAGAACTGAGTATAAAAAGACTTCTGGTTAGAGAAGGTGTTCTGTTTTGCTACCAGCACCACCGAGAATATGTCAATGCAAGGACAACAAAAATTCAGTTAATGATATTGAAAATAAATTGTTGAAGTAAGACAAGTTCTGGGGTAATCCTTTTCCATTGTAAATCAACTCCTACATTTATCACCCTACTCAGTACCCTTGTGAGTTTCAGCTGCAGTATCATAAATACATACAGGATAGAACCTAACAAATTACGCTAGTAGACTCTGAAGGCCTTCAGGTTTTGTGTGATAACATTGGGTGGCTCCCAACCATGAGTGCTGCCTTTCTAGTTACCCTGGTGACAGCTCATGTATATGTTTCGCACAGGATTCTCAGTAGTGTTTTGCCCGTGATGCTAATTGCAGAATGATCTCTCCCTGTCCTAACTCAGCTCCAAAGCCTCTCAACATATATTTTCTCCCCTGTCTAGCTAAGAGGGGAGTGATAGAGCAACTTTGGTGGGAGTCTGGCCTCCAGGCAGGATCAAACCACCACACCTATCTTTCAGCTTGAACAGGCTCTAGGGTCTTCTTTTACTTAATAAGGCAAAATTTTATCATGTCCAGGTGAATATTCACATCTTGGGGCCTAAGGTTACAGCAAACTAACCATTTCTGCTAAGATAGTTCTGCCAACATGTATGCTAATCTTGATAGCTAATATTTCCCAACAAGACATAGAATTATAGAATCATTAACGTTCAAAAACACCTCCAATGTCATCAAATCCAACTGTCAACTCAACACCACCATACCTATTAAACTATATTCTGAATCGATACTTTTTTTTAACATCTTCAGGAATGTTGATTCCACATTTTCCCTGGGAGTCCTGCTACAGCGTTTGGCCGTTCTTTAGCAATTTTTTTTTTTTCCCCAATATCCTCACACCCTACAGTTCAAACATTGGCTTTAACATTTTAGTAACATAGAAAGTAATATAGAAACTAGACACCTCTTTAGGTGTTCAGATGCTCATGTTGATTGAGAAGAAAAGAGCTTCTAGATCCAGAAAACCACATGGAATTTGGAGACAGAATCATGGTAAATAATGACCTATGTCTGAGAGCAGTACTCGATCTAGGGTCTCTCTTACTTTTACTTTTCAAGGACTTAAAAATGACTGTAAAATTACTGAAGAAGACTTATATGACCATATGAATCTGGGGAGAGGTGCTTTAGTTTTTGGCTCTGTTACTGGCTCTCTATTTGATTATAACCAACATTTTATTTTTTTCCTCAGTTTCCATAGCTGCCAAAAAATTCCAAGATATTAGCAGCATAGACAGAGGGCTCTGAGATTTATAGGTTTGCTGTATAAGGCTGGCTATGAATGCATTCTTTAACTGCTCCTCTAATTCATGCTAGTAAAAACATGAAAATTTTAGGAACAGATTTAATCAATCCCTTCAACATGAAATTATTTGGATGAAAGACATTAGAATGAGTGAGATCAAACACCTTACACAACATATATGAGATACTAGTAGAGTGGAGACAAAGAGACTACAAAGTAAAAGGATGAAAAATTAAAACCAATTCTGTATCTTCTCATCATCTTCCCCCTCTCACAGTGCAAATCCAATTAGAAGTTCATGTCTTCTGAAAGTGCATTCGTATTGGTTGACACACGTACATGCTACATTATGGTGATATATTGACAGCAGGCACAGTTGCATGGCAGGTTTTGGGGTGAAAGGTATCACTTCAGGCACTAAAAGAGGTGATTTATTATAGCATTAGACACATGTTGAAAAGGTCAAAAAGCTACAAAACAGATACAAAAGTTCTAGAGGGCTGATTGTATTTTCACAGAGAAAATCTACATTAGCCTGTTCAGGTTTGCGCCCTCAGTGTAAATAAGAAATGTTACAGCTATCAATACTAGCAACATGGAAAGAGTTCATGATGTTGTATTCCTCAGCTAGAGGGTGATGGCTCATGACCCAGGAACCACCTTCAGAATACTTAGGCCAATAGTATAGGCTGAGTCACAGTTTTTCATCCTTCTGGGGTAAGCTTATTTTCATGTGATTCATAATGCACTTTCTGTCCTTGATGCTCTTGTCATTTATTCTGGTGTGAACCTAGCTGTCTCAGGGGTTTATGGTGCCATGTATCACCTTAGCTTGATGGGTGACATAAGTCGTATTTGTTGACCCCAGACCTTTCCATGTAAAACCGTCAGCAAGTAAAACAAAACAACCCCCTAAAACTCTCAACCCTCTCCTAAAGCAATCCAGCAAACACCACAGTGTGAACTTAGAGGAATCTCAGAACTTCATACATATTGGAGTCAAAATTCTTCTAAGGATTTATGGAGGTTAATTGGGAAAACAATATATTGGAATGGGACTGATGAATAAAATCTGGCTTTTTGAATTTTGAAAATCCTTAAAACCAAAAAAACTTATTCAGGCCACAAAAGACTTGCATATATTTAGCCACTTCTGGATTTTCCTAATTACACAGTTGTTCCATAATTAGATCTCCTTAACAAAAGACAGTTTTCCCTAGGGTTATGTGGTGGTTTGACCCCTTCTGGAGACCAGACTCTCACCAAAGTTGCTCTATCACTCCCCTCTTAGCTGGACAGGGGAGTAAATACATGTTGAGAGGCTTTGGAGTGAGATAAGGACAGGGAGAGATCATTCGGCAATTAGCGTCACGGGCAAAACAGACTCAACACAGAAGAAAAGCAAGAAAACTCTCTAATTTATTACACTATACACACAGAGAAAACCAGAGTCAGATAATGAGAAGTACAAAGCTGTACTTCATTTTCTCCATCATAGGTCTGGGATTTATGTTTTTCCAGCCCCTGAAGTAATTAGAATACTGCAATTTTGTCCTGGTGGAACAATGGCATCATAACTCAGTCCACTGAAGATAAGGATTTGGGAGCTGACTGGAAAACAGCAGTTCTTTTTCAAGTTCCTGATGAGCTTATGACTATCTAAACCACAAAGCAACACACAGTTTTAGGCAATAACAACTGGTTTTTTATGCATGCTAAAAAGGATTTTGGAGGCCTTTTAGGGGCTCTGAGAAGAATATGGTATTCAAGTAGTCTGTATCTCAACAGTTTTATGACACTGTTATGCTGATTCAGAAATGAGTCAGCTTAGTTACAAAAGAAGAGGAGAATCAGGTCTTTTTGGAAGATACTTGCAGTGTTATAGATGTGACAGAATGACTCATTTGTCATCAGTATTATACTCAGCAAAGTCTTTGGTTCAATGGCAAGTATTTATAACTGGAAAATAAAAGGAGGCAATCAAAATGAAGTAAGCAAAAAAAGATATGGATGTTAGAGCTGCTCTATAACAACCTAGTATGAGGCCATTCCGTAACCATAAAAAGCATTTTAATGCTATTATCTGTCACTATCAAACTTAGTCCACAAGGTGCTTTAAGTATGTTTACTGCAGCACTCACCTAAGTGCAGAGTGATAAATCCCTGTCCATTACATCACTGAAATACTTTCTACTAATTGTAGTTTTTCTTCAGTAAAATTTAATTTCAGTTTTAGATGGCTTGGGACCTTTTCCTTTGAAATATCCTTCCACAGAACTTTTGAAAGACAGTAACCAAGACCAACAAGAGCATTTTCATTTATTTCAGTGTACATTTCATTATTTTCTTACTTTCAGAACTCCAACTCTCTTTCCACAATGTGCTTGAGTAGGAGTAATTAAATACCATTCAAAACACATTATGAATTGTGAAATTGTGACTCCACTGAAATAAGTGGCAATTTTTTCTTTGACATTATTTGGACTGGAATTTCTGATACCTGTGAATGATTTTGTAGTTATTTGTCTTTATATTCTATAAGTGAATACATTCATTACCTATAATTTGGCTTTGTTTAAAATAATTTTTCACACCTTAAAATATTAAAGATTGCCTAAATAGAAAAATTTGAAGAAACAGCTATAAACACAATATTCTTTTTGCAGGATTTAGTTAAAAAAAAAAAAAAGAAATAACAAAAACCCATCAAAACCAAAACAACCCCATTACCAGTGATCTTCACTATTGTTTTTAACTGAGAAATAGTTTAATAAACACTCATGTCTACAATACAGGTAACTCTAGGAAGCTGTGTTACTGAAAGGATCTAAAGTGTGGATGAACTTTAGAAAGGAAGAGTAAAGTCTGAATATAATGACATCTTTATTCTAGGTTTTAAAGCCTATTTTGAGCATTGACATCAACCTATACCTCAAAAACATCCATAAAAACCACTGTTTTCAGTTCAAAGGGTCTATCTAGCACAGCACCTTATCTTCAGCAGTAATTAGGTAGGATGCTATAAGAAACTGAACAAGTGTGAAGCTATCATTCCCAGTATATGCTTTTCTACTAATACTATTCAGTGGTTTAGACACTAAGAGAGATCACAACTGAAGCAATGTGTTCCACTCAGGTTTTCATGTCTGAACAGTAGAGGTCCATGTGGAAGTTTCATTTGCCCACCAATCTACCCTCTAAGGATTGGATATTAGAAAAAAAGTTAGATTATTTAGATTGGATATTATATTATTTAGATTGGATATTAGAAAAAAAGTTCTTTAAGTATGGTGGAGCCCTGGAACAGGTTGCCCAGGGAGGTGGTGGATGCCCCATCCCTGGAGAAGTTCAAGGCCNCATTGGCCTTCTTGGCCACAAGGGCACACTGCTGGCTCATGGTCTTCATGCTATCTACCAAGACCCCCAGATCCCTCTCACCTACACTGCTCTCCAACTAGCCAGTCCCCAACCTATACCGGTACCTGTTTCTCCTCAGATGTAATATCCTACACTTGACTTTGTTAAATCACATTAAATTTCTCACTGCCACAGCTCTCCAACCCGTGTAAATACTGTTGAATGGCAACACATGGTGTGTCAGCCACCCCTCCCAGCTTTGTATCATCAACAAACTTGCTGACTATGCACTCTATTCCCTTATTCACGTCATCATTGAATACATTAAACAATACTGGTGCCAGTACTGACCCTTGAGGGACTCTACTAGTTACAGGCCTCCAGCCAGACTCTGTCCCATTAATGACAACTTGCTGGCTTCTTCCCTTCAACCAACTCTCAACCGACCTCACTACTCTACCCTCCAGGTCACACTTCCTCAGTTTGCCCACCAGGATGCTGTGGGAGACAGTGTCAAATGCCTTACTGAAGTCAAGGTAAACGACATCCACTGGCCTACCACCATCCATCCACGCGCTTATATCCTCATAAAAGTCTATTAGGTCAGTCAAACCTGACTTCCCCGTGGTAAAAACATGTTGATTACTCCTAACAGGCCTCTTGTTCTTGATGTGGCTGGAGACAGCACTAAGGAGAAGTTGTTCCATCACCTTTCCCGGGATGGAAGGAGGGAGGCTGAAAGGGTTGTAGTNCCTGTAGTTACCCAGGTCCTCCTTCTTACCCTTGTTGAAGACTAGATTGACATTGGCTTCCCCCCCAGTCCTCAGGTACATCTCCTGTTTCCCAGGACTTATGAAAGATGATGAACAGTGACCTAGCAATGACTCGTGCCATCTACCTCAGCACCCTGAGGTGCATCCTTTCAGCAGATTTATAGACATAGAGATGGCTTAACTGGTCCCTGATTTTGTCCCCATCAATTGAGGCAGACTCCTCAATTATCCTGGCTTCCTCTGTGACTTTTGACATCAGTGGCTCCTGCAAACCGTCTGCAACAGTACAGACAGAGGCAAACAAGGCATTCAGTAACTCTGCCTTCTTGCCCAAAGAAAACAAATCCCTGCCTGAGCATCAGTCCCTGAGCCATGAAACCATACCCCAATCCTTATGTTCTGTCATCTCCCAAAACTGAAAGGAGGGAAGAGGAAATAACTTCCACCCCAGAGTCTTCTACCAACTCTCCCAGAGTCATGAAATCTTTCTTCATTTTTTTCAAACTATGGGATGCAGCTTCCTCACCTCCTGCCTGGAAGATGAGCAGTGGTAATAATCTGTTGACCACACCAAGCTAGGGAGTGTCTCAGTAATATCGCTGATTCTGTTAATTACATTAAGGAGAAGTTGGTTCTCAGATAATTATTTAGCTCACACTTTTTCTCAGAAGTTTTTTAATCAATAAGGTAATACAATGTTGCTATATATTAAATTCATTTTTTCCTGCGGAAGGGAAAGAAATGTTAGTGATACCTACAAAACAGCTTAACTTTCCAGTTTCTCATTCATGGTCACATCCATCAGATGCTTCATCAGGTAAGAGCTGAGGAGGCTACTGGTCTTACTGGTGTGACTCTAGGTTTATTACTTCTACTCTGGAGGCTGGACATTTTTCAAGTGTAAAATGTATACAGTGATATTGTTCTTCACTACAGCCTGAGTTGAGTACTATACAAAGTTCTATACAAAACCAAAATGTTATTAAAAATGTCTCAAACCCAACCATCACAAATCTAAACAACTTATTTTTTTAATTAATTTTCTGCATCTGGTCTGCATTTGTGATTATGTAAATTATCATATTGAAATCCTGATTGCATTAAGGCCAATCACTGTGCAAGTGAATTTATCTTATTTTCTGTGTCATAGTCTTCATTTTTCAGAAACATTTCATATCAGATTTCTCCTTACACTTATACAATATTTGAACAATAGACTCATTTAAGATCTTAATATTTTTAAAATTTTCTTTCTGTAAAACAGAAAAATTCAAGAAAAAGAGAAATAAAGTAATAGGATAAGTAGAAGTTCATTAAGCAAAAATATATTTATTGGTTGTATATGTATATAAAATTGTATATATTTTGCAATGTATGTTCATTGATACTTGTAAACATATATGCTTTTAAAGTCAGAGCACTTGCTTAACTTGTAAGGGAATGAGGCTGTTTGTATGTTTAAAGATAAAATTATGATCATATGAATTGTTAAAATTTGGTATAATCTGCTAATTTGAAAAATTCAGCAACCCTCAGTGAGTTCTGCTATTATAATTTAGNATATATTAAATTTAAAATATTGATATATTAAATGTTTCTACTTAGAGAAAACAAACTTGTGAAGGAACTACATATTGAAATACACTACCAGCCTTATGTATCACCTTGATAATTTTTTTTTTTTTTTTTTTATTGTAGCTGGAACAAAAAACCCCAAACAAGACATGAAATTACATCTCAGGAAGACTGCTATGCTGGTTTCTGAATTGGTTCACGAAGACTATTGGTCTGTCATGGTAATAGCTGAAGAGCTAAATAATCTATGGTACATAGAAAAGACAAGTGCACCTTGCATCGTTACAGTTTCTTTTTCACCTACATTAGAAACAAACACACGTCAGCATGGAGCATAGCTCTGCTTTCTTGGCAGTTTGAGGACTCTGAACAAAACAGCTTTTCTTTTGTTGCTGTAAGAGAGGTCAGACAAACAGAAGCTCTGACTAACCAGAGTGAGATAAATAACCCTGGGAGTGGGATGAGAAGGAAAGCTTTTTTATTAGTTTAAAGACTTCTAGTGCAGAGTTTATAGGGAAGCTGAGAAACAAGTAGCAAACAACATGAAATGTTTATGCATGTCTATGGAACTCAGTTATTCTTCTCTGTCTTTCCGTCTTCCCCTAATTTACTGTTCTAATCAACAGACCTATTTTCTGCCCTCTTGGATACTACCATCCCCCTTATGGGTTGACATAAATAACAAACAGCTCTAGCCCTTGGCTTCACCGATATGAAACACTATATACACAATGAGTTACTGCAAATAAGGCAAGGGCTAGTGTCATAAAGCTGTCACCTTTACCTCCAGGATTTTTGTTCTTAATAGACCTACACACTTTCTTGTTATCATACACAGTATTTTATTTTTTTTTTTTTTCTAAAACACTCAAGTTGTTATTAGTCAGATAGAAAATCATTTAGAAGCAGCAAGCAAAGGCATGTGTCCTTAATAAACAGCAGGGTAGACAATAGCTGTCAGGAATTTTGGAGTTATTTCTGCCAAGGAGAGACTGATTCTGCTCTCTGTGGTAAAACTTCCAAACTCAGCTGGGAAAGGTCTGACTAAAATCTTTACTAAACACTCTGAAGTCATGGGGATGCTGAAGAAATTGTATGTGAAGCTACAGCTGGCTATTTATCTAGATAGATTTATCTCTGCAGCCACGATACCTGTTCTCTAAATTATACGCTGAGTAAAAATTAACAGCTATAAATAGGAGAAAAAATAACCAAACCTGAATGCAGTACAGGCTAATACGTACAGTATCACAGTTTGAACCTGATATTTTCTGAGGTGGAAATAAAATGTGATTTTTGTTGTCAGGTTACATAAAACAATAAAAAGTTCAAAGACATTATGTTGAAGTGTGGCATTAAGAATCTTACATATAAATGCAAATTCATGCCTTACTTCAGTGGATGAGTTGGCTCAGATCTATGAAAACTTTACAGTTCTTTCCTCTGACTTCTAAAAATATTTATGATGACTCTGAAATTAATGTTTATACTAAGGTTGACTAGCCTGTAACTCTAGCCTTTGCCTTTGCTGAATGTCTTTCGACTTTTTCTACCTTATGTTGTCTATCTGCCTTGCACTCGAAACAAGGGATCAAATTAAAGTCATCATTGGGTTACACACAGACCTAAAGTGAACATTCATTTCAGCGTCTCAAGTGCACGTGCTTGAGAAGACACAGCTGTTCCTAAATTAAGCAGAATAAGTATCATATCACAGAATCACAGAATATATGCCATAGTTGCCTGTGACGCTAGACATTGAAGAATCCCCAAATGATAACCTCCCCTTCAGAATAGACAAGCCAGCTAACACACAAATTGAAAATTTAGATGCCTCTAAGCAAAACAGATATACAATCCTCTGAAGCTCATAACACTGATGATAACTGAGAACCATCATCTGGCCCAGGACCAATAGCTGGATCATTTCTCGGAATAGACAATATACAGACCAAGCTTAACTAATAAACTTCATGTCTCTCATTATGAGACCTATGCTGAAGATGCATCGAAAGACACTTTGTAATATACACTGGCTTATGGCTTACAAAGCCATGAAGAAATGCTAACCTTTTGTGTCTTCTACACTAATCCTTATCTTAACCCATAGTAATTGTTAAAAACTCTGTTAAAGGTTCTTCTATGGATCAAATTAATTCAAAATTTAATAACTAATATTATTAAATTAGGTCAGCACAAATAAGTTCAAGATCATTCCCTTGTATTACCTCTGTATTCTTTAATGCCTTGAAGAATTCACAAATGAACTATCCTGGGCACCTGAAAGAGCTGAATGTCATTGCCTTATTAGGAATAAATATGATCTTACAGTTCCTCATGATATTTACTTTTATATATATTTATTCTATATAAAATAATATATTATTATATATAAATAATATGAATTTATATATTTATAAATATTATGTTATTTATAAGTAAAATAACTTATAAACATAATAAGTTATTTTTATTCTAATGTAATGCTTAAGTGACATGAAATAAATCTCTAGACAGACGAGGAAGACTATTAGAAGGAGAGAACTCTGTTTTTTTTCCATCTTGCCATGATTCCACACCTCTAGAAGTTGTCATGGAACATTATGGTGACACAGGTCTGAGTGTCTCCTGGTATCAAATGAAGAAATATCACTTATTTTAAGTACTGTTAAAATAACTATATCAGTAGAACATTATATATTATTAACTCACGGAGAAAAAAAGTATTGTTTATCTTAGGTCTACCCTTTAATATATTTTAGAAGTGTAGACAAAACTTTTATTATCTGAAGTTCTTTAACATTAATCATATGGCTGAATTTGCTCTGGATGCTCAAAAATCTAAAATTATGAATACTCAATAAGTAGCTAGTGACATCATCCAACAATAAATCATACTTCTGCCTGCCCAATTTTGTATTGCATACAGAAATATTAGCCACAGACTGAAAAATGGTGATTATCATGAATGACAGTTTAATTCAATACTCTGGTCACTTTGTAAAAGGAGCTCTGAAAAGGGCATATAGTTCAAAAATTTAGTTGGACACACAAATGCACACATATACATATATATGTATACATATGCATATATGTGTACACATACACATTTATATACAAACTTCTATATGTACATAGTTCTGTTTAGATACATGTACTTGCAAATTTCATTTTGCTCTGGAACTTAAATACTCCATAGTATATCTATCTTGGAATATGAGCTACATGGTGGATTTAACATATTTAACATGATCTTGTGCTATCATTTAATCTTTCAGATTTTCAGCCTTTCATATATTTTCATTATATGCAAATTCATGCATGTACTTGAACACAGAGACACACATATACGTAAGCGCGCCCACATAGAGGTATACATTTATTCCAAAGCTACATTTAATTTTTGTACCACCATAATGCCACATATAAACCACTAGCTATTGAAAAGCTTGTGTAACCTGTGCTATTTAGGTTAGCTCAAGGGGACAGAATGAGAGTCCATTAGTGCATGACTGAAAAGAAGCAAAATTTTTCTTTCTTCCACTTTTGTACCACTTCAAAAATCCATATTGTGTGCCTAAAGGGAATACAGATGGTTGCAGATATTAAAATATGCTTTATGACACACTACAGGTAAAAAAACACATCTGCCTTTAGGATGCTGAAAAAAAACTTAAATTGCAGACGAGAAGCAACTACAGTAAGTGAACTAGACAAAAATCAAGCCTTTCATGCTTGTAATATTTGGACACCTTCCAAAATATTACATGATTTTTGGCAGACTATATAGATTATTACAAATATTATGTTCAATAGAGGAAAAAAATTCCAGAGGTAAAATGTCATCTACTTGTGTGAAACACTCTCTGAGTAGTCTTCTGAAAGCAAATTAACAGAACCCTGAAGATAACTGCTTTCATTTATTTATTTATTTATTTATTTGTTTGTTTGTTTGTTTAAATTAGGCACATTTTAGCATTTTACTAACCTTTAAATAGTGGTGTGTGTACCCCTTATATTTCAGACCTAGACAGTGCAGGTAGGTTGTCTCTGTTTCTGCATCATTTTAATGGTCATATCTACATAGTTGAAACTGAAGAAAAACATACTGTTTTGCTGTCTGAAATTATAGAACTTGCCAGGGTATCTTGTTATTATTTAATAATACAATACAGACTTTCTAAGTCAACATGATCTATTCTCTTTGTCCTGTATCAAGATAGTAACTGCTATAAACAATGATGGATGTGCAGTTGTTTCACAGTTTGTATACCATTAAGTTGGATATAATCATAGTATCACAGAATAGTTCGGGTTGGAAGGGACTTTTATAGATCATCTAGTGGAACCCGCTTGCCGTGAGCTTGAAAATCTTCAACTAGACCAGGCTGCTCAAAGTGTCATCCAACCTGAACCTGAACACTCTCAGGGACAGGACATCCACAACTTCTTTGTGCAACCTGTTCCATAAAAAATTTCATCCTTAGATCTAATTTAAAACTACCCTTCCCATTTGAAACAATTATCTCTTTTCCTAACAAGACAGGCCCTGATTAAAATGTCCCTCTCCATCTTTCTTATAAGCTCCATTTAGGTACTGAAAGGCTTCAATAAAATGCCAGAAATTCTTCTCTTCTCCAGGCTGAAAAACCCCAGCTCTTTCAACCTGTCTTCATAGGAGATCTGTTTTACCCCACTGATTATTTTCATGGTCCTTTGATAATATTTGTATTTTCAGAGAATCATAGAATCATGAAGGTTGGAAAAGACTTCCAAGATCCAGTCCAACCCTCCTCATACCACCCATATTTTTCATCAACTGTTTTACTTTTTTTAATATATTTTATTTTAAGAAAACAGTCTTGCAATTTCTGAGGAGTCTCTAATACAAGAGTGACGAGCAGAAGAGATTTTTCTCCAACGTACGAAACAAAGAAAGCTGATGGGTTATATTTGCCATATACAGCAGCTTATAGAAACATTACTTGGAAAAGGATATACTAGATGTAAACTTTTTTCAAATACTTTTCAAAATATCATATCCAGTTTAGTTCCTGAACACTTTCTCACCCTGCACACTTGGCAAATCACGATTCGTGCTGGAGAAGATAGCTACAAATGCTTGTCACTAAATATGTTTATTTTATATTTTAATTAGTCCAGAATGAGTGTGAACTAAAAGTGGATTACTTTTCACTTCAAAAGTTAAGCAGGTTATAGGCATTGGACAGTTTTGGTTTTTTAAGGAAAAATGTAAAGAAATATAATACTAAATAATTTATGTATGGGAATTTACCACAAAGGAATGATAATTGTCCTTTAATTAATTTTGGAAAAAGTTTCACGCATTGTGTTTGCAATATCTGTTGGACACTTTTCTGTAGCAAAGCCAGCAAGGATTTGGTGCATTTCTCTTACTTTCCATGTTTCATTTTCCCTAGTGTTACTTGTCTGAGTCACTGTTTGAATTCAGCATCATCCCTCCACTGAGCCTTGAGCACATTGAGTCACGTGTGTACTGAGGCAATGTATGCAAGAGTAAAAAATTTTGCTGGATGCCAGCACACTAAATTTCTGACCACTGCTTTGTGGGCTTCTCCCAGCTATGAGAGAAGGGGGAGGGGATTTATTTGTCTAATCTCAGTCAGCACTCAAAACTTGCCATATGATCTCCACATATAGACAAGTAAAAAAAGCAGTTCCTACATAGGATCCCACTCAATTTGACTGCACAGGTGATAAAATAGGACTGCTGTATCACATCTTGAAAATCCTACTGTTTCCAATGTTTATAAAGATGATTAAACTTGACTAGCTGCAAATAGCTTCATTTTACATGTGTGGTGGTTTGACCTTGGCTGGAAGCCAGACTCCCACCAAAGCTGCTCTATCACTCCCCCTTTCAGCTGGACAGGGGAGAAAATATATATTGAGAGGCTTAGGAGTCAAATTAGGACAGGGAGAGATAAATTTTGTCATTTCTCTCCCTTATTTTCCCCCAGGGTGTCATGGAGCAGGGGCAGGGCAGACACAGATGGACACAGACCTGGAATGGGGGTTTTAGTCATGAGTTTTCCTTCTTAGCAGTTGGGGTTATTCCTCATACTCTTCCACTACTCCAGTGTAGGGTCCCACCCATAGAAAACATTTCTCCACAAGCTTCTCCAATATGAGCCCTTCCCATGAGGNCTCCCTCTCTTCCCTCTCCCTTCACAGGCTGCAGGTCTTGACAGGAACTTTCTCAATCATGGGTCACAGCATCTTCCATATATCTCCACTTGCTCCAGTGTGGAGCCTTTCCACAGGCTGCAGGTGGGATCTCTGCTCCCAGTCATCATTCATTGACTGCAGTGGGTGGGGGGAGGGAGAGAGGAGGGGAGGGTGGTGTCAAACCTCTCCACCATAGTCTTCTTCATGAGTTTGGCTTTGGTCAGCTGCAGGTCTTTCCTTGAGCCCAGAAGGTCTTTCTCAGACTTAGGGAAAGCTTCTAGCAGCTACTTTCAGAAGCCACCCCTGCATGAGCCCCCACACCATTCTTACCCACCCTGCCAGAACCTTGCCCTACAAAACCACAACAATGTGTTTAAAATTAATTCCAGATGGGTAAAAAAATCCTGTGCAGAGCCACATATCCTGGGTCTTTCCATTCTTAGTTTTTTTTAAATATCATAAAAAATCAATCAAATACATTACCTGAGAGCAACAGTTGATAACTGCTGGAGTATCATCACCATACATTATGCTTATTCTTGGAGTGTCCTTGTTGAATATTTTTTGTCCATCTGCTTGTTATACCTTGACTATGAACTGGGTAAAACTTATGTTTGGGGTTTTTTTTATTATTTTTTCCAGTCAGAGTTTTGTGCTCAACACAGTCCTAATCCCTCCTATAAGTTAATGCAATATAAAATAATCAGCAACAGCAATGATTAAAACACTGCTATTAAATGGAGGAAAGAACAGGTTAAAGAACAGGAAGAAGGGAACCCTGGGCAAAACCAGGAAAAACAGGATCAAAACAGACTTAGTTTTAAGGTCATAATTTTCAGGCTGAATTAAGTCTTCAAGATCTTTTCTGGTGAACATTATATTTTTCCTTTTTCTGTTCTGCAGTATTTCTAGCTCACGTGCACCTATTTTGTGGATAATAAATCTCTTCTTGGCTCCCACTACTAAATTATGTCATTTTATTCAGCATAACATACAAATTAAATAACAAGATGTAATTTCAGCAAGAATACTTGGCACAGTGAGATCAGATAACACTGTGCCTCTTGAAGCATTTACAGAAGATAGGTACATCTGCAGGTCCTCTCTGCAAACCTGATGATTTGGCTATTCAACACCACCCAGAAGCTTAGCATTTTAACAGAAATGCTGGACTGAAGTTTGCGGACAATTCAAGAAGCTTATAGCAATCTTCTAATGCCTTGAGGTAGATGAATCAGGTCACATGTCGAATAGACATATGTATGATTGTGCTCATACAGATACCATTGATAGCATTCCAAAGGGCTCTGTGTACTGTATAATAAGTATTTCTTTCAGCCTGTTAATTTAACAAGCATGACTATGTGAATATATGTGCGCTCTTTAAAAAAATCTTTCGTTATAAATACATTTTCTTTCCAGAAAAGAAATAAGATTACTCCTAATCTGAAAGATGGCTCCTGCAGACTGGAATTTCAAAACCAAAGAGCAAAAATCCTGCTTCCTTCTTCAAGGATCCCATTACCCAAGAATAGGATAACACACCATAAATCCTATTGTGAAAATTATGTTGCAATCTAAACTTTGTCTTTAAAAAGATCAGTGATAAATAAATGACAAAACATATGACAGCATGGCAAGTATTTTGATTAATAACATCAATATTTAAAATAGCAATACAAGATGACATATGCCAATGCTGATTCATTTTATCCTCAATCATTACTCTGTCATAATGTCGTACATCATTCAGTGGAAAAAAAGATATATAGGACCATTTTACAGGTGATCATATTGATTCCATTGATTGGCATATATAGAATCATTGACCACGTTATGTCTGATGGGTGAGCATTTGTCTGACTGTCAGTTTTATTGTGCATGATATTGATGTAATTTAATCTGGGGCTATGTGAATTATAGAGAACATAGTTTGATGTATCACAGAATCACAGAATATTAGTTGCTGCTAAGAGAGTCTGCATAATCCCTGATAACTTTAGTATATCACAGAGCAAATTCTTCAAGTATTTGCATTGTGACTTGATATTTTTTTTGTGTCAGAACCTAGTCACTTTAAATTGTGTCCCGACACTTTGTCCGATAAAGAAAGGTGCAGACTTGGACATAGGAGATCTACATTAAATTACTCCTTTTCATCAGAAACCTTAGGTAAATTGATTAATCACAGAATAGTATGAGCTGGAAGAGTCCTCAAAAGATCATCCAGTCCACCCCTCCTGCCTGAGTAGGATCATCTAGAGTAGATCCCATAGGAACATGTTCAGATTGGTCTTGAAAGTCTCCAAAGAAGGAGACTCCACAACCTCTCTGGGCAGCCAGTTACAGTAATCTGTCACCCTCACAGTGAAAAAGTTCCTCCTTATATTAAGATGGAACTTCCTATGTTCCAGTTTGGAACTGTTACCCCTTGTCCTATCACTGGCCATCACTGAGAAGAGCCTGGATCCATCTACCTGACACTCGATGCATACATACATATAGACATTAATGAGGTCACCCCTCAGTCTCCTCTTTCCAACTGAAGAGACCCAGCTCCCTCAGTCTGTCCTCATAAGGAAGATGTTCTACTCCCTTCATCATCTTAGTGGCCCTGCGATAGACTCTATCAAGGAGTTGTATGTCCTTCTTAAACTGAGGGTCCCAGAACTGGACACAATACTCCAGGTGTGGTCTCACCTGGGCAGAGTAGAGCGGGAGGAGGACCTCTCTTGACCTACTAGCCACCCTCCTTCTAATACACCCCAGGATGCCATTGGCCTTCTTGGCCACAAGAGCACAGTGCTGGCTCATGATCATCCTGCTATCTACCTGGATCCCCAGGTCTCTCTCACCTGCACCACTCTCCAACAGTCCGGTCCCCAACCTATACTGGTACCTGGGATTGTTCCTTCCCAGATGCAATGCCCTATACTTGCCCTTATTAAATTTCATTCAATTTCTCACTGCCCAGCTCTCCAACCTGCCTAAATCTTGTTGAATGA
>VXBZ01004738.1:139496-166190 GCA_013399135.1 Heliornis fulica | reverse complement strand
GCACAGGGGGACAGCCTGCTCCCTTTCATTCTGCCTCTTTGCCAGTACCTTCTTCAAATGGACACAGTGGTCTGGTAGCACGCGGAGATGACAGTCTCTTGGGGTTTCATCTTCCAGGTTACACACGTAAAGACAGTACTAACATTTAGGCCAAGGATTTAGGTGCAGTCAAAATGCTGCTGAAGACAGCATGAGGATTTGGGTTACAAGGTCAGATTACTGTGACAATGGCTACAAGAATGGCTACTGACTGAGCAAGTTGAGGGACAGGCAGTTCATGTTCAATTACATGTGTATATAAGGCTGCCTTCCCAAATCCTTCACCTAGACAGCCATTCTAAAGTAGCAATGCTTCTAGAAGTTTGACATCTAGAATTTAGCCCTGAACAGATGTCTTTTCACATTGGTGTTCCTTTTTGTTGACGTCAGCCTCACAAGTACTCTACAGCACAGTATCACATTGACACAAACTTTTGATCTCAGAATCAACCAGTTAAATTACTTTGACCATAATTTTTATTTTTCCATTACCAGTTACGGATCTTTAATGTTACTTGATTTTGATGTATTTATCTGGACAGCTTCAGTAGTGCAGACATTCTGCTTACTTTAGTCATAATTGACTCGTATAAATCTGAAAGATGTACACTTACCTAGTCAGCCTAACTAGCCTCTAAAATGGATGACCCAAATGTGTCATATCTTGAGTACTGTGGATTCTACAAAAGGTTGAGAGACCTACTGGAGGTTTCTTTTCCAGGCTCAGAAAATGCACTGACTGTCACTTCAAAGCTCTCATGCCAGGCTTAGTCAACATTAATTCTGTGTTACTATTAAATTAATGTCTTTCTCTTCTAGTACTTTTGTCAAATGCAGAATGAGGAATATTTCTGTCTTTAACAGACAGTTCTATCATTTCTATTTCTTGTGGCCATTAACACTGACAGAATTTTCTTTCTCTTAAACATAAATGTCTTTTATTCTCTTTAGCTCCATTTGCCTTAGATTTTGTCTTTTCTACCTTTTTTTTGTTTGCATGTCTGAATTCATTTCAGCTACAAGACTTGAATAGTTCTAATTTTAATTCCCAGTTAAATAGATTAAGCAAACTGTTATTGTGTAAAGTCTGCATATGTTCACATACTAATGGCCATTACTATTCTCTTCATTCTGAAATATATCCTTCACTTAAGCATGTTCTTGCTGCAAAGAAGTGGTGGGTTGTTTGGGTTTTTTTTTTTGTAGCAAGACTATTTTAATAGCTCCCTTGCCATGCATTCCCTTTATAGAAGAACCAGAGACAATCTTTCAGCTGCATTTCATAGGAGAGTAACGATTGGACATTGCTCAGGTCTGTAAGCTGGACAGAAGAACATCCCCCTGCCCATGAAAACAAACCTCTTTGGCAGAGGTACCCATATCTGGGAGGTGAACAAGTTTGTATCATTATTTATATTTGGCTCATGTGGGAGCAGTCTCAGGCATATGCAGCCCCCAGGTGAATGCGGGAGGTATTCTTGCCCACCCTCCCTTGAAAACACTGTGGTGTCAGGCTCAATGAGACAGAAGTTTCAAGGCCAGTGTGGGAAGGGTAGGGGCAAGTGGGGTAAGCTGGACTCTGCTTGTTGTTGACAAGTTTCTCCACTCTGGTGGGAGGAAAAATTTCCTGTTTGGTTTGGTTTTGGCTATGAGAAGAGTTGAAGGCAAGTTATTTGGAGCACAAAGTGCTCCAAATAACTTGCAAAGTGTCTGCTCATTCGCAGGCAGCGGGATAGGGAAAGCAGCCCTTACTAGCATTAGCAAGGAAAAAACAAGGTTATTCTTACTTCTGCTGTGAGATACACAGGCTGAGCTGCACAAGAGGCTTAGAGTTTTTCTTCTTTTTCTTTCCAGCATCAGCATCAGAGTCTGTTAATGTTTTCAACTACCATTTTCCAGGGGAAACTCATTGATGCTTCAATTTATTTTCTATCTGTCCTTTTGACCAGAAACCCACAAACCCAACAAATTAAGAGGTAGATTGCAAATATTCTCCTTCTGCCTGAGTAATACAGAGCTTATTTACAGAGTAGTATTCCCACTAGTGAATCCCACAGGCACTTATAGAATGGAATTGTATGTGCAGATGAAGGAATCAAATGCCTAGTACACAGAGAGGGAGTGAAAATGCTATGCCTTGCAAACAAGCACTACTGGAGCTTAAGCTGAGTAAACTGTTCTTCTATAACAAGTTATACAACAAAAGAAATTAGCATAATTTTTTATTATTTTTAAAATGGAAAGATATGTGACATTTAGAGAATGCCCAGTCAAACAGCTGTACTATAATGCCTCAGGAAGTGAAATAGGGATCTCTTTGTTACTTTACATTAAACACATCAGTTCCAATTGGGAGTGGAAATCGGCTCTAATCCACATATGATACTTACACATTTAGTATTGTAGAAAATAACTAGGTAGATTTTGCATGCTGTTTAGGATGATAGAGAAAGCGATCACAGAATCACAGTATCACAGAATATTAGGAGCTGGAAGAGACCTCAAAAGATCACTCAGTCCAACCCCCCAGCTCAAGCAGGATCATCTAGACTAGATCACATAGGAACGTGTCCAGATTGGTCTTGAATGTCTCTAGAGAAGGATTTCTAGCAGATCTACTATAAAAATCTAGCAAATTTGCTATAAAAAGAAATCAATGTAATCTCATTTTTGCCAGAATGCAGAAAAGTTTTTTTACCTCTCAAACACAGATGAGATAAAAATTGCACTGATAACAACAACAAAAAAATAGACTATTGTAGCTCATGTGAAGCAGTGGAAAGTTTCTAAAATACAATGTTTCATTTGTGAGGAAGGGGAGTAGCATAAACCATCTGAGAGAGGGGCCAGAAGGAAAAGTAATTTGGAAAACAATAGTGGCAAATGATCCCTGTTACAGCTCTGTGGATATCACTGGCTAATTCTAATAATGAGTAGTCCTAAAATCCTAAGTCACCTGAAAGCCCACACTGCAGAACACACGAGATAGCCTTCCTCTCCTTCCTCAATTGCTTGAAGGTCTGCTGAGTGAAAGACTGAGATGGACCATACAAGCCTTTGTGTCTGTGTAGTTTATTTATGTGTTCAAAGCAGGATCTAAGCTCTCCCAGAACCAGTAAACACTGGTGCCAGGTACGTATTGTTTCTTGACACATTGGTCTGCAAAGTGAGATCAATAGAGTATATTGAGCAAGCTTCAATCCTGAAAGGATATGCAGCAAGCCACTTCCAAATGTATACCACACCAAGTACTTGTGCGCAGTAAAAGGCTGACAGAATAGATAGGATGACATTGTAAGTCATCCAGCTTTGACAAATAATCAGTAAATCCTTCACTAAGATAGCTCTTGGCCAGGGAAAAGCAGTCAGTCAAGGTCTGACTACTGGAAACACAGCAATCTATCACTTGATGAGAAGGCCTTGATCATCAGATGAAGCTGATTAGGAAATGATTTGGCAAGGTTATAAAGGAGCTTCCTTCTCCTTTAGTAAACCCTTGGTCTGGAACAGCAGGAGAACAGCAGAGCTGATGGAGAGGCTGCGGGAATCCTTCCTCTGGCCAAATCCCTGGAGTGAGTGGAAAAGAAACAGGCAGAATATTAGAGGTGCGTTTAGCTTCTGTTTTGCTATTTACTCTTTACTGTCTCTCCTAAGGAAACAATATCTTTTCAGAAATTTAATAAAAAAACTATTCATGTCATGTGCTTTACACCCTATTTGTCTCTAAGGAGACAATTTGTGAATCCCCAGTCCTTTGAATCTCATGCCATGGTTTCCAGGGTATCAGTCCAGAAGCTTAGGCACCCCATGGGAGTTCAGAGATGAGGCAGGGAGAGGACCCACCTGTGCAAGCTTGAACAATTACATGTGATAATACTTACATGTGGTTATAAGATCTGAATCATTTCATAGTGAAAAGAAAAAAAAAAAAAAGCTTTATTCTGTGAGAAAGTCCCTAGCTTTTGAAAGCATTACACCTTTTCTTATACGTTTCCAGCTGCTGCTTGTCAACAGCCTGACTCCTACCAGTGTCTTCTGTCTCATTAGGTAAGGAGAATGCAAAAGATCTCTGGATTGGATTTTAGACTCATTTGACTTCATCAGAAGGATACACTTTTTAATTGGAAAGTGTGCCTGGTTCTGGCTCCCCTTCTGTTAGTCAGCTGAGCGTAAATATAGGGCTGCTTTCAGCTGGAAACCAGGAGCTGTTTCCCTGCAATGAGGGTGGTTGCAGCAGTTTAAATCCCTCTGTGGAAACTGCATTGTTTCAGCCCTGATTTCATATTAACAACACTAAGAGCAAAATTAAAGTTTAGTTTAGATCATTAGTAGAAGGACTTGCAACTATCAAATAATTTAAATAGAGAATTTCAGTTTGAAGGGATGCACAAAGATCATCTAGCCCAACTGCCTGACCAATCCAGGGCTGACAAAATGTTAAAGGATGATGTTTAGGGCATCGTCCAAATGCCTCTTAGACACTGACTGGCTTGGGGTATTGACAATCTCCCCAGGGAGCCTGTTTCAGGGCTTGGCCACCCTCTTGCTAAAGAGATGCTTCCTATTGTCCAGTCTAAACCTCCACTGGTGCAGCTTTGAACCATAAAATACTGTGCTGAAACTATACTAGTAACTGGGCAGTCTTGAAAGAGCAAAGCCAAAAATACGGCAGCAGCTGTCCTGCTGATCAGCCTGTCCTTATTCAAAACTGTGCAGATCTGACATTTAGTACAAAAATAACCATTTCCCAGCTCATTCATAATTACGTGTGGGAGTTGTGTAAACTTTGCAATGCCTGCTTGTAAATAAACCTCCTTACCCTTGGAGTGAAGCATTCCTAATAAGTTAATTGGCTGAAGATTAAGTTCTCCATCTTGAAAATATTACAATTTTGCAAGAGCTGACCAGTTGGACTAAATGATTTTTAAAGGCCCCTTTCAACCCAAACTAATCCGTGACACCCATATGCTGGGTTATTTGCACATTTGTCTCGTATGCTTAAACAGTCACTGTTCTGAATCCAGGTCACACTGTGTGGTCTGAGATCAGTACCTTTGCTAGCCTTGTTATGCAATGGAGAGTTCCTTCTTGACTTGTGCTCAAGGAAAAATAAGTTGTATTTTTGAACAGAGGCACTGAGCAAATGTTGTGGGATCTCGGAACGGAAATGCAGCCTTGTATATGCAAAGCATTGCAAGTAGACTTTTTGTTGACTTTTCTTTGCACAGCGGTTTTTGTTAGTCACCAGATGTCTTCCTTGCTGCTCACAAATTTGTTTCTTGTATGCAAATTCTCCTTTGTAAATCTATTTCAAAATGCTTTCATTTCCCAAACACGACTGTTTTCTGTTACCTACACCTGTAGTGCATATTGTCCACTGTTTCTCCTCTCTATTTCTCTTGAATAACCATGCCTGGTCCATGGTAGAAAGGGGAGAGCAGGACTGCCAAGTGCAGGTTTTTTTCCCTTGCATTTTTCTGGTCAGAAGTCCCTCTGCCCTACATGTCTTTCTACCCTGTAAGGATGAGTTTGCACAAGGAAGTACAGGCTGTGTTGTCTTGAAGACATGATCATGTTCCCAGTGACCTCCAAGAGCTGACCAGGAATGGTACTTTACCAGTGCTAAGGAACAGCCCCTTTTTTCTCCTTTTGGTAATGCCTGTGTGCTCAGACTTGTGCTGTGCATTCAACTTTCTTCCTTTTTCCAAGTCCATGTTAAAAAACAGGGAAGCAGATGATCTAAGATCATGAGAATTCTCCTTTTTTTCTGGACAACTATCCCCTCAACCATGAGTTTCAATCATGAGGCTGTAAATATGAGGCTGACAGCAGAACCCATAGCAGGTTAATACAAGAGAGCAGCAGAACTTTCTGAAGTCTGCAGGACTGTGGTAGTCAGAATCTCACTTTGTATGCACAAATGGCTACAAGCACCCCTATGTTATATCCAAGAATTCTGACTTTGCTTAATCTTTTTTATTTCAAAAGACTGTCTGTTGCCAACTCAGCTGAAGTTCAAACCAATTCAGCTACTCTTGTCAAGGATCAGAAGTATAACTTTTAACTTTTAGTTCCAATAACTCAAGGAGAATGATCAGCTGTTTCAAAGACTGCGTGTGCATTTGTGTGTGTGACAGTGCAGAAAATGTTTCTCTTCTGTCAAGTCCAACACCTTCTGCTTATCTGAAAAATGAAATGTGTTAAGAAATGATGAAAATAATTTGTGGAATAAAAAAAGGAATAATGATAGACTTGGAGTACAGTCACATCAGAGTGTTTACTCTGAAGGGCTGTTCCACTGTCGGAAGTCTTAAAGCTGATGTTACAATTTTTTTTCTCCAATGTCGGAGCAGTATATGGGCTGCAAAAATATAGGAAATAAAAATATATGTGCAACATTATATGACACTTATTCCACTTTGCTCTTAAGTAAGCTATAGACACAGAGAAACTGTTCATAATAGGTTCAGGGATAAATATATATATACATTTCTTAGTGTTTAACCTGGAGGTTAAGCAGGAGGACTGGTTTTGGTTTTTTTGTAAAAGATTTGGAAGACTGGAGTCTTCGTGTATTATAATAGAAGACAGCCATATCAAACAAGACAATTGTCCTCCTTCTAGTGAGAACCAACTTAAATGTCCTAAGCAGCCAGCACAGGTGAGCTGAGCTGGCCAAGGGTGTTTACACACCACATGATATCATGCCGCCATAAAAGAGGCTGGGTGGGGAGAGGTGGGTCCACACAGCTCTTGGGTAGTCCGAGTTCAGGTGAAGCATTTGGCTGGTGTCAGGTCGGTCACTGCTTTGTGTGTGTTCTGTCCCAAGTTCTGCCACTGTTGTTCCCCACTCCCTGTTCTGTCCCAGGAAACTGCCCTTTCCCTGCCCTGCAGGTGCTTTTGTCCGTGTGTCCTCCCTGTCCTGCTGGGGGATGGAGTAGGAAGCCAGTGGCACCAGGGGCTCAGCTGCCCGATGGGGCTGAATCACAACAACAACGTAATTAAATTACAGCAAAAAATATTGTGTAATCAGGTGCTCCATTTCAGTCTACGTGGATATTCCTGAAATTTCAAACAAATAGAAAAAAATATCTTTAAGTGAGTGCAGCCATGACCACCAGCTTCCTGCTTACCCCAAACACGTTTCATATATGTATCCGTCAGGCTCAGTTCAGTGAAGGCTTCCTGCAAGGGTGTAAAGCCTGTATGGTGAAAGATGGAGGGTGAGTTGTGACAGTCCAGTGGAACCAGGAACCATTAAACTTGGGGTTTGTCTGAAACCGTTTGTTCCAGCTGCACACAACAGATTCAGAGCTAGAGGAAGGTAGCACTCATACTTTCAAGCACAGGCCCACGTCTGGGGTCCTTTGCTTCTGCACAGCAACACTGCAACACGTCTGGCTTCAGACGTGTTGCAGAGGTGCAGAATAGCTGTGTGCACATGGACTGCTTGTCCATGTCTGCTTGTGTTGAGTGTTATAAGGATTGCCTGGCTCTGAGCTCCACAAACGTGCCTCAGTAATGTCTGGAGCACCAGGCGACTGGTAAAAGCGACTTAGCCTTGATTAGCCTTGAGGCTCTATCTCTGCAGACACCTCCCGTGGAGCTGTGCACAATGCTCAGAGGCCAGGCTGCTGGCTGAGGCAAGGCACTGAGAGGCCTCACCTGCAGAGGGGTGAGTGACAGTTTGAGATGCTTTAAGTTCGTAGCCTCGGGTGATGGACTGACACACGCGTGGTCTTCAGCGCGCTGTGCGTTGTGATTGTGTGTTCCTGAATCTGACGTGGTTCTTAACAGTGAGTCTTGTGAATTGCCTACAGTGGCAATAATGAGGTTTGTGTCTGTTGTGGGTCATAATAGCACATGTTGAGACTGGGCTATGTTGGCAGTAGTGCATTTTGTGAATCTTTTGTGGCTGTGTTAAGCATAGTCATGCTTCTAAACTACAATAGTACATTTCTCCGTTGTACCCATAAAATCTGCAAGTGACGTATTGAATCTGCATGTGGATTTAAAATAAATTATTATTTTTAAAACCCCGCACTCCAATGTCTGTTAGTCACAAGGGTCCCTTGGATGTGCATTCAATGACTGTGGCCTTTCCATATCTCTCCACCCGCATCAGATCCAGTGTCTCTGTAAGCCTCCAAAGGCATTTCCTTTAAAGAAATGAGTGATAATGTCTATAATCTCCTATGGAGTGCCATAAGAGTTGATACTTCTTTGTTTAGGCAGCTGTCAACCAACACCGACAGGTCCCTTTCCACCAGGCTGCTCTCCAGCCACTCCTGCCCAAGCCTGTAACGTTGCCTGGGGTTGTTGCGACCAAAGTGCAGGACCCAGCACTTAGCCTTGTTGAACATCATACTGTTGGCCCCAGCCCAACAATCCAGCCTGTCCAGATCCCTCTGCAGGGCCTTCCTACCCTCCAGCAGATCAACACTCCCACCCAATTTGGTGTCATCTGCAAACTTACTGAGGGTGCATTCAATCCCCTCGTCCAGATCATCTATGAAGATGTTGAACAGAACTGGTCCCAACACCGAGCCCTGGGGAACACCACTGGTGACCGATCGCCAGCTGGATTTGGCTCCATTCCCCACCCCTCTCTGGGCTCGGCCATCCAGCCAATTTTATTAGCCACAGCATGCAAAGGGAAATACTGCAAGCGCTTGAATCCAGTCTGTGAGTGCTTTTGGCACATAGGTTGCCATAACCTAGCAAGCAGACCAAACAGGACACCTGCAGGATTCAGCTTCTGCACAACAAAAGCAGAAGATGCTTTTGAGCAATGATGAGGCTGAGGCTTGCATGTACTTTGTAAGGTACCCTTAGTGACAGTCCTCTGAGTGCAGACTGCAGATCTGTGGAATCATGGTGTGTTTTGTGATTGTCCTGCTTTCTGTGGAAATCAGGGCACAGGAGGGAGAATTATGTGGTGGGATTCTAAGCATGGGATGAGAATGTATTTAGGGCATGCATCCAGGCCCTGAAGCTGGGAGGCACTCAATGGTCACAGCTAGATAGGAAGGAGAGAGACAGAGGGCTGTGATCAGTTTAAACATCCTAATTCTTACTAGAATGTGAATACAAGCATACTTGAGTATCTTTGTTTATCATCTGATGACAGATGCTTGAAAAAATAGCTTTTCTTTGGTCTGCTCTGACCCACAGGTTCCGCCTATATTATCATGTAGGGGTTCAAAACTAAGCTTGGAAGAATTGTCCATCTGCTTGAGGGTAGGGAGGCTCTTCAAAGGGACCTGACCAGGCTGGACCAATGGGCTGGGGTTCAATAAAGTGCAGAGTCCTGCACCTGGGACATAACAACCCCGTGCAGCGCTACAGGCTTGGGGAAGAGTGGCTGGACAGCTGCCAGGCAGAGAAGGACATGGAGGTGTTGGTTGGCTGCAGACTGAATATGAGCCAGCAGTGTGCCCAGGTGGTCAAGAAGGCCAATGGCATCCTGGCTTGTGTCAGAAATAGCATGGCCGGCATGTCTAGGAAGTAGATTGTGCCACTCTACTCTGCATCCGTGAGGCTGGAGCTCAAGTACTGTGTCCAGTTCTGGGTCCCACACTACAAGAACATCAAAGTCCTGGAGCATGTTCAGAGAAGGTCAATGAGGCTGGTGAAAGGTCTGGAGGGCAAATCTTATGAGGAGTGGCTAAGGGAGCTGGGGTGGTTTAGTCTGGATAAGAGGAGGCTGAGGGGAGACCTTATCACTGCCTATAATTTTCTGAAAGGAGGTTGAAGAGAGGTGAGTGATGGTCTCTTCAGCCAAGTGACAGATGATAAGGACAAGGGGAAATGGCCTTAAGCTGCACCAGAGCAGGTTCAGATTACATGTCAGGAAAAATTTCTTCATTGAAAGAGTTGTTGGGATGTGGAACAGGCTGCCCAGGGAGGTGGTTGAGTCACAATCCCTGGATGTATTTAAAAGATGGGTAGATGAGGTGCTCAGGGATATGGTTTGGGAGAGGACAGGTACAGTTGGACTCGATGATCTTAAAGGTCTTTTCCAACCTAGTCATTCTGTGTGTGAAAGTGTGTTTGTGCCTGTGATGCCGTGCTCCTTACCTGCTCTGTGTTTCCCTTTCATAGACCATGCTGTAAATCCTCATGCAGTTGGGCAGTCAGTGGAAGCACTCTCTTCCAGGGCTCTCAATATGCTTCTTTTGCAGGCAGTTGGAGCAGCTGATGTTTCATGGCATTGGCAGAGATTTTTCTCTCCTTTTCCAGCAGGGCAGTAGCAAGTTCAAAAGTTGAGCCTAAGGCTCTGCAGGATAAAAGGCTTGTTAATACCACAGCTGATGGCTTTTCTGTATGACTGTCTGGCGTAATCTGTCACTTTTTGTTGGCTTTGAGTGTGGATATTGGAAACACCAAAGCTTGAAAATATTTCCAGGTCCACATCAACAGCAGTACACATCCCATAAACCTGTTTACCTTGTTAAAAGCAGCTGTGCATCTTTCCAAACTACTGGAAATCCACATGCTCTTTTTTTCTCTGGATGTGCAAAATGTTCCTCTGACCCTTTGATGCAGTTTTAGCTTCTCTTCCCCCCAAAACCAAGTACATGACTAAGCTTGTCTGCTCACTGTAGAGCTTGTGGGAGCAAAACTGAAATATGAACAAGCAAGCAATAAATAAGACTTCATCATGTTGATGTGAAAATGTTGACGTTCATAAGGACATTGTCACCCAAAAGAAAATCTATTTCCCCAAACAAGATAAGTCAAAGAAATACAAACCAGAAGATAAATAAACAGAGCATTCTGACCAGGGTCTCCAGGTTTCTGAGGGAGATGAATGCAATTCTATACTAAGAATGAAAAAAATCAAGGGGCATAAAGCGAGAAAGCAGGTGTTCTGCAATAGCAAGTAGAAGGAGTGAAATGTAGCTTCTGAGCCAAGTCAGAAAGGAGTTGCTGGCAACGGTGCATATTAATACTGAAGTGGAAACTTCAGAGGATATATTAGAGCACAGCTCTTTTCAGAGGGAAAAAAGGGTGACATTTTGAGGCATATAATCTAGATTCACTCAGAAAACCATCCCTTTAATGTTTCCTACTCTTAATAAATAGTATTTATTAATAAATTACATCAGGACTCTGAATTTCTGGTGTCTCATAACTATCTATAGAAGAAAAAAACTATAAGAAAGTCTGTGCATGGTATTGATTTCTGTAAATAAGACTTGGACAAGTGTAAGGGCTGATAGAAATTTACACATGCTTCTATTTGGAATGTTGTCTTTTAAGTAAAATGATTAAGTAGGACACTCATTCAATTGTAAACAAGATGAGATTCCTACCTGACAGGCAATACAACGTGTATGGATGAATTTGCTATTAATGCTTTTTGTAGCTGTTTCATCTGTGTTGTTTATAAATTAATCAGATTTTAAATAACAACTCCAGGCTTCAGGTACTTTATGTTCCCTTCTAAAGACATTTCAGTAAGAGGTCTGGATCTAAAAAAAAATAAAAAAAATTTGAAAAACAGCTGTTTCCTATCATAGTTGCAATCCAAAGGAAAACACTTTTCTTCAGTATTTACTGGTCAATTTAACCTTCAATTTGGCGCCATACACAGGGCCTATGGAAGACGCTTTCTCTTTTCCAGTATTAGATATCTATCATCTTGGTTTCCAATAATGAAGACAAAGCCAAACTCTTGGAGGTTCATGTTCAAAGGCCAAGAGGTAGAGGATACAAACTAGGACATAGGATTTATTTTTCCTTTCCATGAGTGAAATGCTCTGTCCTTGGGTCTATTCAGAATGTGATTGTAGATGCTCTTGTGCAACCTGATTTTATTAGACACAGTATGAGCAGGAATTAAGTAAAGAAAGCTCCCTTACAACCCTGCATAGTTCTGTAATTCCTAATAAATAGTTAAAATATGAGAAAAATACAATTGATTACCTGAAACAAGTGGTGGAACTGCTTGTTTAAGTGTTCTTTGACATCCAAAAATGTTCTCCTTTTTAACGTATTAAAGCTTTCTTTGGAAATAGCAAGTAATTAATTGCATTATAGTGTAACTTTCCAATGTAACAGAAGAGTCAGTGACAGTTCCCTGTGACAAGGAACAGTAATTAAAATATTTGTTTTTCTAGTTAAAGTATCTGAGAGTCACTGTAATGACTGTGACAAAATGTCTGTCTAGCTCTGCATTATCATGCTGAAAGTGGAACATAACAAGGAGATGAGACCAGGGCAAGTGCTTACTGGTGTCACTGGTTGATTTAGGAGCAATGTATTAGGATTTTTTCTTACGTGTTTCGGTCACTATCTGAACCTACATAAAATTTTAGCATTTATAGTTTCCTATGGTGAGAAGTTTACATCTAGTTGCATTTTTTGTAAAGAATCATCACCTTTTGCCTGTTTTGGATACACTTTCTGAATTGTCTCTTAATGGCATCTATTTTGGTACCAGAAGAGACAGGGAACTATTTATCCTTCCCATAGCATGTGTGGCGTTCTTTTTTAATCATTATCAGGTGTTCTAGACTATTCTCTGTAAATATGAGTATGATGTCCTGGGAAAGATGATGGCCACAGTTGTGAGGTGGTATTGTCTATTCAGCAAAGGAAAGGACAGTGTGAGCAGACTTAATTCCCAGAAGTCAGCAACATCCAATACTTGTACATTTATGTGTATTCTCTGAAGCTTGGTGAGAGGTATTCCCCATCCCATGAGCATCCTAAACCTGCTCCACTGAGAGTTCCTCTGTGTTTGTACAGTTCACCATCTCTGAGGAACCACTGAATCCTGCATATGCTGGTTTCACAGTGGTGGTCTTTGCTCTACAGCACAAATCAGGCCTTCCTGTAAGCAAAACAAATGCTTGTTTGTTATCACTTAAGGCATCAGAATGAGAATTTAATCTATAGACTTAGCAAAAAAAATTTCCAAAGTCAATGTAAAATGACGCTTTACTCCACGCTTACAAATAAGACACCTTTCTAGCATTTCTAGTGTCTCTGTCAAACCTGTCTCCTTTTTTCCTCCTTTGATGTGCAGTTCCTATTCTTTTTCTCCTCCTTTGGTATACCATTTCACCCCTCTTCTTTCGTCTTCTTGTCATTTGCCTTAACTTTCATTCCCCTCCACTCATGCAATGGGTGATGATCATCACATGTGGGCTAAATCTCAAATCTCTTCCTCCCACCACAGGATTGCCTCTTGTTACAAGAGATGTATTTTTCTGAACATGGCTCTTTTGTAGCAGCCACGCTTAGGGACTGGGACTGCAGTTTAGATTTTTCTTTCTATCCCTACATGATGAATGTGACAGCTAAAACATAATAATGAGTTTTCTGAACAGAGGTCATGCCAAATCTATAGACCCATTACAGCTTATACTGCAGTAAGCTGAAATGTGAAGCACTATGGCTCCTGAAGTGACCAGAAGCTTTCTGAAAGTTTTTCTCCTTATAGCAAAACATAATTAATTTTGTACAGTAGAGTACATAGAAAATATGTGCCTTTTTCTGTAGATCACGTAGATCATTTTTTTAGGATCAGGTGGGTGATTAAAAAGAATGTCCTTTGGCAGACAATGGTGAAATCTGGACTTCTGAGTGGGTTTTATTTTTTTCTCATTAAGAAAATTTTTTTTTCAGAGCAAGGAAATATAATTTATTTTGCTGGCTAAAGCTCAACCAGAAAGTGCCACAGGACAAGATGGATGAGGGGAGCAGTAATGAGATACATGTTTGTTTATTTCTAGGTCACTTACTTGAATCTGATCCAGGTCAATACTGTCTGAAATTTCCGCAAATTGATAGCTGTTTAGTTAAACATGAAATGAGTTGGCATTGCCCCTACTAGATTATAATTTCTTTATATTCCTTAATTTTTTGAAGCTGAAAGGACAGACGTTGTGCAAATAAAAGCAACAGCAGGTAGAAGCTATGCTGCAGTTGGATGAGTGCCAGTGTTTTATCAGCAAGAGCTATCTGCAAGATTGACCTTGCAGCCAGGTTCTAACTATCTCATCAGAGATGGGCATCTTTTAATGGCCTGGGCAGACAATTCCTAACCATAGGGTGAGATACCAGTTGTTATAAAATTCCTTTTTGGAGAGTGGATAGGTAAGATCCCTAACAGTCACAAGGGTATTCTTGGGGTAGGTGCCATCTGAACCATGATTTCATATGAACCCCCTTAGGGGCAAACCCCCCATGATATTAATTCAAAGCTCTGCACCCATTTTTCAGACCACAAAGCCTTGTTACTCTCAGACCCCTTACTCCAACAGGTGTTTTCAAGACCCTGCAGTATCTGTCTGTTCTGTCTGAGTCTGAGCAGGGTTTCTTTCAAACTCTATTTGCATTCATCAAAAGATACCAAGCTGGTGATATTTTGAATGAAATTTTGTTTCACTGGAAAATTTCTAACCAGCTGTTCTCCCAGCAACCTCTGTTTCTAATGCTGCCTGTGTGAAGCTCTAATCTCTCTGAAACTGAACATTCCAGATGATGGGTGAATACAAAATAGTGGAACTAATATGGTGCATGCTAATCTTCTTGGCTCAAACACTTTAGTTTTTCATGTATCACATCCTCTAGCCATCATCTGACAACTCTCTGGTTTTGCTAGGTACTTGAATTGTAAGTTCTTTCAGGCATAGATGTGTGCCTCATTTTTCGCACTCAGCAACTTCTAAACTCTCCAAAATTATTACTACCCTTCTTACTTCCTTCCATGGAAGTCTTGTGACTAAGGAGAGAATGTTGTGCTCCAACTCCAGCATCACTCTGTGGTTTTCATCCAGGCACATCCTATTTACTCAGCCCTTATGTGGCTTAGATTACAGTAGAGGTAAGAGAATATTTATATCAAATAATTACTAATGTGGTATTTACTTGTTCCTGATATGATAAGAAAGAATGTTTTTTCTTTAAAGCCTTATTCAGGTGCAATTAAGTTTTGTCATGGTCCCCAGAGCTACTGTTTAGTTTTGACTGGGATAAGCATAGAGTGAATTTGCTGATGTCATTGTCCTGGAGATCTTTCACTGTACCAAAATAATGAGAAAGAGGGGATTTTCAGTTTAGAAATGTTTTGCTCGGGTAGTGAAAAAAAAATGATGGTGTTATCTTCTAAAGTATATTTGAAATAAAGATCAGGAATCTGACATCTTTACAGCAGCCCCAAAATGTTGATTTCTCTATGTTGGCATGTGATTTGCCCAATGTTTGTCCTTTCACAGGACAGGCAATGCAAGCAAGCTCAGACTCTGTGCTCTTGTTTCTCAATTCAAAATTGATTCCACAGAGGGAATTTAGGATGACTTAAATGTTTTTAGAATAGGGTTAACTGGAAGAGCTTTAAAGATATTAAAGGTGATTTTGTGTGTGCACTGAGAAAAACAAATTTTGGTCTCCATATTTTTGTTTACTTTCTCCAAGATTAGAAACAATCAGAACTATTTTATTTAGTAAAAATACAGCAGAAGTCTTAATTATGAAAGAAGACCATAATAGACTATAAATTTCTGCATTAAAAAGAATGGTTTATAAATTTAATATCCTGGTTTTGGCTGGGATACAGTTAATTTCCTTCCTAGTACTTGGTACAGTGCTGTGTTTTGGTTTTGGGGATGAGGATAATGTTGATCACACACTGGTGACTTAGTTGTTGTTAAGCAATGTTTACAATTAAGCCAAGGATGTTTCACCTTCCCGGGCCCTGCCAGCAGGGAGGCTTGAGCCTTTTGCAGAGGTTCACAGGAAGCTGGGAGGGGGCACAGCCAGGGCAGCGGCAGCACAAAAAGAAAAGATGCCATAGTGCAATAGGCACTCCTCCTCTTTGATTATGAGTTGCTGCTTCTATCAAACTAGCAGTGACATCCTAGAGCATAATATAGGTGCAGTCCTCATCATATTAGTAACGGGTGTGGCATAAGTCATTAATATTTTTCTGCCAAAGAAATGCAGTTTTTTTTGGGTGAGTTCTTGAAAAAAATATTATTGCATGCAGCTTCTGTCTGTTGTTTCTGTTGCTGTTTCTCTGCTATCCTGAGGCATTCACTTTCACAGGTGGGGAAGCATGAAGTAGCCAACCCATCGTTTACAGAAGCTATCCCCCATTACACAGCCAAATCCTGGAGGAAGTAGCAGGCAGCTGATGAATGTATGTGCCCACTGGTGGGGTACGCAGATGCTCAGGATGGTGAGTGAACACCAAGGAGGAGAAAGGAGGCAAGAGGTGAAGAAGTCTTGCTATTGGGAATAAAGAAAAAAAGGATTTACTGGCAAGTAAGGAGAACAAATTTGATGGTGTCTTTTTAATATAGTAAAACTTCATATCTTTTGCCTGTGAAAAGAAAGAACAAAACCTCACTCTAGTAATGATTCACAGTGCATTAAAAAGAATATCTGATTATACATCTTCAAGACAGTGAGCAGCTGTGCTCTTGGAATTATTTAAAAAGCTGAAAGGTATATCCAAATGGTCTGTTGTAGCCAAGTAATGGTGCTATTTGTACTAAACACAATGTTCCATTGATATATGCTATTTAATTTCATGTTAAATTTTGTACAGTCATGATGAAGAGCCTGGGCATTTGTCTAAAGAAGAGAAAAAGGACACTGTAGCAGATGAAAAGACAATTGTAACAATGTGCAAATTACAGCTCTAAGAATAATTGATTATGCTGCTGCTGACATAGTGGAAGTAGAAATCTTAAAATACTTCCCATTGCAGTAAAAGAACTTAAAAAAAATTGAAAGCCTTGTTACCAGAATAGCAATCTCATAAGATTTTGTTCTGACTGAATTTTTCATCCTCTTGTTTTAGATTAAAACATTCGGTCCCTGACCACTAACAGTGGAAGTGGGGCACCTCAGAGAGGACAGCAAGGCCAAGAGATCACAGTGAAAGACAGGTGGTCAGTGGTGCTTTATGGCATCGAGGGAGCTTTGAAAATCAGTGGGCAGATGGGGGCTTAAGGTGTGGAAAGCAAGAGTCAGTGTTTTCAAGGAAATTTCAAGGGGTTGGGTGAAGGTTTTCTTCCCACTGCTGCTTTTGCTTGATAGACTATTATGTGCCCTCAGTACCTGCCCATCCTTACCCACTGTGAGAAGCCTGCTGTACCTCTTTCCAGCGCCTGATGCCCATGGAGCAAAGCAGGGAAAAACACAAGGCTGCAGCTGGACAATGCTGCCCCACACCAGGGAGAGGGTGCCTGGGGCCCAGACAGCCTTGCTGGGGAAGGACAACAACATGTGGGAAAGTCCCCACAGATCCTCCAGCCCTTCCTTTGGCAGCAGTGGGAGCAGCAAGCCTTGCGAGCAACCCTCATGCAGGATGTATGGCTCTGTCTGATGCTCCTGCCAGCATGCTGCCCACCCCTGGGATGACCCCAATGTCCCCTGTGGAGCTGCCTAAATGCCCAGCCAGCAGCTGGCTCTGGGTCTGTTGAATTTTCACTTTTTTTTTTTTTTGTGTGGGGGGGGTTTTTTTTGTTTGTTTGTTATTTCAAATTTGAATAATCACAGCCCAAACACCAAATTGACCAAAACACCTGTTTGCAATTGGCCAGTTTTGCTGCTGAAATTGATATTTTCAATTGGTTGTTCTGCCTCTGATGTATTACCAGGGTTGGGATAGATCAGTTTGGTCTCTATGTAACAAACTGACTACTATTTTAGATAGCAAAACATCTTGGACCTGTTCAATCTAACACATCATCTTCATTCATTTGAAGAGAATCAACTTTTATTTAAAATATTTTCTAGCTTTATAAGATAAAATAAACTTTCCAGTTTGGTATTTTCTTCTCACCTTCAAGAGGAGTAGGAAATTCCCACAGAGTTTTACCATTCTATTGACTTTTGTTCCCATTACCTATCTGCTGTTTACCATTAGTTTAAGAAAACAAATATATTTTTGCTTGCATGGAGTTGTTTTTACTCAGTTTCTTTCAATATTTACAGAAGAAAATAAGTATTTGGGCAGGTGAAAGGAGCATTTCTGTTTCCTGTCTTTCACCATTGTATTTTACATGCTAGCACTCCAGCTTGCTTAAATAATTTTTTTCCTATTTTCTGACATATTAATGCTCTGCATTGTATTGTGCTATTGAAAATGCAAATGCTGTCTTAGGGGGTCAAAGTGAGAAGGAAGGGCACACCTCCACTGACCTTTGAGCTGGGAATTCACTCCCAGAGATTATTAGATGTGTTAGTCCTGCTGTTGGTGCGTGACTCAATGCTCTTGGCTGTGAAGCTGGGGAGAAGGGGAGATAAACAATCCTGTGAACTTTGTTTGAGGTCAGTGGTAAAGGATGTAACAGACTATCTGAATAGGAGGCTGGTAATGTTACTTGTTTATATGTTGTCACAAATGCAGTGTTACAGTCTTTAAACAAATGGTGTCTGCCCTGCAAAATGTCTAGAGTAAGGACAGAGGGGGAGATTCCTTTTGTTAAATACAGCTCATCCTTGAAGGAAAAAGATGACCAGGGGAATTTGAGGAGAGACTTGAACGGCTATTTACAAAGACAACATACCAAGTACAGTTTGGCAGATAGTAGTGAATAAAGTAGCTGTGCAGGAGGCATGGATTCTGCCCTGAAGACTGAGATTTTTTGTTTTGGGTTTTTTCACTGAATTGTTCAGGATCAAAAAAGTGCTTCTATAAGTTATGTATAAATGACATGGAATTGTAAAATAGAGTTGCCTTGGTTGTGTGATCCTTTAGATTATCATCCAACCATCACCCTAACTTGCCATCCGCTACTAAACCATGCCCCTCAGCACCACATCTTACCGTCTTTTAAGCACCTCCAGGGATGGAGATTCCACCACCACCCTGGGCAGCCTGTTCCAGTGCCTAACAACCCTGTCTGGGAAGAAGCTTTTCCTAACATCGAATCTAAATCTCCCCTGGTGTAACTTGATACCATTTCCTCTTGTTCCTATCACTTTTTAGTAGGGAGAAAGAGTCAGCTCCCACCTACCTCCTTTCAGGTAGCTGTAGAGAGCAATTAGGTCTCCCTTCAACCTCCTCTTCTCTGGACTAAAAAGTCCAAATTCCCTTAGCTGCTCCTCATAACATTAATTCTCTAGTCTACTCACCAGTCTTGCCATCCTTCTCTGAACATGTTCCAGCATCCCAATGCAGAGCTGAATCCAAGTTAAAAACATTTGATTGCATGAAGCATTTGTTTATGGAGTTCCATCAGCAAATTATTGGTCTAAGGCTCTGTTGTTGGCATATTGGATAATTCTGAACATGAGTCCTTGATTTTCAAGCACACCACAAAATGCATGGTAAGCATGGTCATGATCACAGAATCACAGGATAGTAGGGGTTGGAAAGGACTTCAAGAGATCGAGTCCAACCCCCCTGCCAAAGCAGGTTCCCTAGGGCGGGACACACAGGTAGGTGTCCAGACGGATCTTGAGTGTCTCCAGAGAGGGAGACTCCACAACCCCCCGGGCAGTCTGTTCCAATGCTCCTATCTTAAAAATGATTTGCACACTTAATGTTACTAGCATTAGTAATTTTACCCAGTTCTTACCCAGCTGAGTACAAGAGTAAAAGCACTATAAAGGAAGGTTCTTTAAATCCACACAACTCCATTTTTTAGGACATTATAATTTTATATAATCAAATTAACTGGTGATTGAATTAAATGGACTGCTTTGTTTGCATTCCTTATATCCTTCCACTGTGAAAGTCTGTGAATTTTAATTAGCTTATGAATTTTTTTCTTTGATTAAAAGCAGTTATTAGGGTGAAAATGTAATTTTATGAGTGTCATTTCCATTACTCATGAATAAGAACTATAAGAATACTTAAGGTTGGAATAATTATGTTTTTAAGAGATGATTTGTTGCCTTGATTATATTGTGGTTAATAAAAATTCAACTTAAATTCTTTAAACATTTTAATTTCTGTAGCTGAATTTATTGACTAAACAATTTATAGTGGCATTATGCTGGCTAGAAATTAAAAAAAAATACCTGGAAGTATCTATCTTTTGCATGTTAGCTCTTTATGTCTCCATTTATTCAGTGCAAAAATATCGATCACAGACAGAGATATATAATTTTCTTTATATCAGATATGAAGCTTATATTAATCTCCAGTAATTTCATTTTCATGGTATATGTCAGTAATTTACAGACTTTGAATGTCTTTCGGAAAGGTTAATTCATAAATATTCAGATTTGAGTGAGTTTAGCAGAGCCAAAATTCTCATATACTGTTTACTCTCAAGAAAAGCTATCTTCCTTATGCCTCAGAATGACAGCTTCCAAAATCACCAAGAAAGAATAAAATCTTTGCTTTTTCAGAGTTGTGAAGATAGAAACTCATTTGCCTAACAAGGAATAAACTTTCATAGTTTGATATATTTTTGTTTAATCTAAATAAGAATTTGCTTGGTAGCTGAGACCAAGATCAGTCCTAGTAGTTGGATGGGTCAATGTTGGGCAGACTGTAGATCAGAGGCCCTGCCTTACTGCGTCACCAGAGCTCCAAGTCTGTTTTTAAGCCAGAACAAGTATTTTTGAAATAGCTTCTAGAGAATTGTAGATCCTAGGTATATTAATTCCACCATCTTTTCCTCTGGGAAAATATTAACACAATTGTACTGTTGGGGGAAAAAAAAATCAAGGAATAACTTTCAGAAGTTTCTGAAGGACTTCTCATGTTACTTCAATTTACTTGCATGAGGTTCCTATACTGTATCATCACAGAATCACAAAATGTTTCAGACTGGAAGGGACATCAAAGATCATACTCCAACCCCCCTGCCATGGTCAGGTAATACCTCCACCAGACCAAGTTGCCCAAAGCCCCATCCAACCTGGCTTTGAACACTGCCGGGGAGGGGGCAGCCACATTTGCTCTGGGCAGCCACGTTTGCTCTGGGCAGCCATGGCCAGTGAAGGTTTAGACTGGACATTAGGAAGCATTTCTTCACCAAGAGAGTGACCAAGCTTCTGGAACAAGCATCTTACATAGGTGATCAATGCCCCAAGCCTGTCAGCGTTTGAGGCATTTGGACAATGCCCTTAACAACAAGCTTTAACTTTTTGGTCAGCTGTGAATTGGTCAGGTGGTTGGACTAGATGATCTTTGTAGGATCCTTCCAACTGTAACAGTCTGTTCTCTTAAAGGGATACAGGAAGTTGTAATAGCTGGATTTCAGCTAAATGATCCCCCATTTTGTTTTTAGGCTTTAACAGCAGTAAGGACTTTGCTTTTATGTTCACTTGGGTGGTTTGATCAAATTCTCAAAAAAGAATGGAATCTTAAGACATATGTACAAAATTTTTTGTACAAAGTGCATGTGGCCATGCTACATAATATAGATCTCATACCTACATTCACAATTTATGTAAAAATACAAAATTTCTATTTTTGACTACTCATACCCAATCAAATTGGGTTTTTTTGAAATCACAATTAATATTCTGTGTGGGCAGGTTTTTTACCTTTCTCAGGTGATCTGGTTCTCTAACTTCCTTTCATATTTTTTTTTTGTTCTTGTGGTTAAATGTTTCCTTTCCTCCTCTGCTAAGAAGCTTCCAGGGGCAAAGTAAAATATGTCATCATTTCCTCATACGCTGTTAGAGTGTCAGCCCTCACAGGTAGCACAATTTATGTGTTGTCTCCTATTGCTTCCTTACTCTATCCTTATCTTAAATTTGTCCTAGTAAATCCTTCTGCAGTGATTATTTTACTATATAACGGAGCAAATAATTACAGATTTTCTTGCTGAATTTACTGAATAAGGAAATTACTTCTACAGCCTGGCCTGGGGTGAGATGAATCAATGTAATAAGCTTCAGCCATGGCTCTTTTTAGAAATCTTTCTTTGTCTGTCAACAAGTTTTAATCAGATAATATTTCATAAATGGTAGATGATGTGGACTGTCTTTTCTCTTACTAAATGACTATGGCACAAAGCAGGCCTGGCTTACAAGCTGATCAGTATCACCCTGAAAACCTACCCAAAAGGAAGCGATTTTGCAAGTAAATGCTTGGTGATTGCTGGTGTGTGAGTTCACACATCAAAGCTATCGGTAAGACTTCAACATTGCCTCCACTCTTGGGAGTAATTGTATCTTTGGCATTTTCCATTTTATCTCATATGGGGCATGTACCCAAGAGAAACCCTGCTTATTAGATTTTAATGCCAGCACAGAGTTTCTCCCCATGAGAAGCATTGGTTGGCCATTGTGGTGTAGCTGCAGAGAAAGAGAGGGAGAGGAGCTTGAGCTGGCTCTACTTTGCTGCTGCCCAAGGAGGCTGGCTGCCTCTGTGCCTTCAGAACTGCCCTCTGCAAGGGACCAAAATGCAAAAAATGCTGTCCAAGCCCAGCGGAGCATCCCAAACTTCAGCCTGTCCCACACCACAGTAGTGCACCTGGTGAGGCCAGGAGTATGGCAGGTCTGGCTGACTGAGGGCCAAAGGGTTGTGCCAGATCCACTGTTTATTCCTGAACTACCTTGGCTCATGGGGCATCAGGGCATTTCTGCCCTTCATTATCTTCACAACTGGAGACTGAAGTGGACAGTAACACTGGGCAGACAGAGTTTTACAAAGCTGTTAATATTGTGTTACTTGTCTGAGTTGAGATAGATTGCATCTGTAATTAATCTTCAGGCTTGTTTTTCTTTTCAGCAAGTTAGCTAAGATGAAAGAAAACTGGAAGGACAAAGTAATCACAAATAAGGACATGTTTACATTTCTTTTTTGTTCCTGAACAGCAACAAATGAAGCATGGACTACTAATGATAGCTAAAGAACCTCTGAGAGCAATTGAAATTAATACATTCAAAAATTATTTTCCAATTCTGAAAATTTACATTGTGACAGCAGAAAAACCCCAACAAATGCCCAGATCTACTTATAGCTGTTCAAACATACTATCATGCACAATTTGCTTTTCTGAAGTGTTTACATAAGTTTAGGTGCTTATGAGACATGGTATTTCTACATGAATTCAGCCTGTGGGACATGGAAGCCTTTAACTAAAAGATAATCCATAACATAAAGGTAATCCATTACATTAGCTAGAATAAGATGGATATATTATTTATATCTGATGCTTTTCTAGACAGTTGCTTTGCTAAGGCAGGCTGGTGGTTTGTGCTAATTTTTTTAATAGCTTTTGAAATACTTTTAAATCTGTTTCTTTAGCTTTTTAAGAAAAGGGTAAAGAATCATAGAAATTATTCGAGTGCATCCTACTAGTGTGGAAGATGGTGTGAAGGACTAGAATCTTAATCCTCAAGCTAGGTTTGTTATGTATGGAAACAAGAAGAAAAATACAAAATTTCAGAGTGAGATTACAAAAAATGATCACTTCCAAAGGGTAGATCCATGATCCACGTACTGTTTCACAAACCTAATGTGAAGGGAATGTTTTCAGGAGGAAAAAAATTAATAATGTGGCCTGCAGCTCTCCTGTTTGTTAATATTTTTGGTGTTGCAATTTATACTGAAATTGGGAAGGCAGTTAAGGCCGGGTGCAACAGCTGGATCCAGGTACATTAGGGTTGGAGAGAATACTGACTGAACAAAAAAGCACGGTGGAATGTGCTTTCCCTGAGAGGTCCACGGTTGCCTAAGTAATGCATGGGTTTAATTTTTGTGAAAACTAATGGAAATTTCTAATCCAAACCCCTGAATTGTCATTAAAAAAGATAAAATATCCTAATATATGCTTCTACAGACCCTTTCTAGCCAACAAAGGATTCCCTTTACTACCTGCTGCTAGCTGGTGGCAGGCCTGAGGAAGGTTATGCCTACCCTGCAGATCACTGGCGGTATTTAAAATAGCAGAGGTCTCAAAAGAACACACTGATTTACGTTCAGCACAGCAGGGTACATTTTTAGCAGGCGAACTGTCACCGTTCAGGTATATGACAAAACCACTGAGCCACTTTCACCATGTGGTGCCATTCGGCAGGAGCTAAAATACAGTTTTTGAGACTGTTAACAGCTGTTTAGAGACTGGTTGTTGCTTTGCAGGATTATAATTACACGAAGTTACATAAACCCTAATTCTTAAAGATTTGCACCCTCAGCTGGGTAACAGTTCTTAGAGTGTCCATGTCCCAGTGGTTTTTAATAGGGCTTTTGCTTTAAAATCATCCATGTGTTTATAAAACTACAACCATATGGCGCTTAAATATAACTGTAAGAGTTTAAATTTATCTCTCTGTTTTTATATTTTTTGGTCTTCACTCTTTTAAGCCTTTGCCGAGACCACTTTTTCCTTTAGCGTGAAAAGTGTAGACCCCTAGGTCAAGCAGTTCAACCCCTCAGATACTCAGATTCCCAGTGATAATTGTGCATTTATTAATACTCAGCAGTTTCTGTTGAATAGGTTGAGATATGCATGTTTTTTCAATGTCTATTTAAATGGTTTACCGTGAATTAAATGGCATCTGCTATCCCAGCTATCAAATATGTGTGTGTGTTTAATATATATCTATACCTAAATAGCTTTTCCGGTCATTTAAAAAGCCTGGGGCCTGGTAGGCTTCTATGCAGGAGCAGTGTAGGAATAGAGAATGGGAAGGAGGTGTGTTTTCTTGTCCCCATACCTCATAGTGGTAAGCTGTTACAAAATATAGTATTCGAAAAGTTATCCTTTTAATTGCAATTTTAAATTCTTTATGGCCTGTTCCTCAGCTGCCAATGTAGTAACAACATTTGCAGTTGCATTGATTGCTATTTTAGACCACTTTTTTCCGTGTCTGCTTTGTACCTGGATGTGTTTAGAGAGTAATTAAATGTTTCTGTTTTACTAGACTGAACAAGGTTCTCCTCCAGCTATTCTATAGTTTAGTCCTGGGTCTATCGATTGATTATAGGACTGTTCTCAGGATGCATAAGCTGTGCTTTTAAATGCTTCTGGCTGTTGAGGGCTTAGGACCCAAGCTGCTGGCCAGCTGTGGTGCTGCCTAACTGTTGGGCTATCACAGGAAGCAGCCACTGCATTTCTAAAGAGAGAAAAGGACCGGTTGTTTGAACAAAAACCCACAATCAGTGAGTGCATAAAAGAACACGTTTGAATACTGATTTTTCATAGACAACTGGACATAGATGGCTCAATAGATAGGAGAACACGAGGGTGAGTTTGAGGCACGTGCATTCTTCCATTCATCATTTTCTGTTAACTAATAGAGGCATCTCACAGTTTAGCTGGCTCTATCTCAGAATTGTGTGCAGCTCCCTGGAGTTTGAGCATTTCATGTAGACTTGTGAATTTGATTTATAGAGTTGGGTATCCAATTTTGTTAGTGTACTGACTGTCAAAATGCATGAATTCCTGTTTAGGTATCACCTTAGTGCATGTGGGCCCAAGCTCAGTTATTTAATCTATTTTTGGTGAATGCTAATCCCACATGCTTTCTATTCCCTCTTTATTTGTATCTGAAGAACCTTATGATTTTTTCCTCTTTTTTTTTTTTTTTTCTATTTCTCATCTCCTTGCATAATTGGTGATCAGCAATGTTTATTATTTTTAAAGATTTCTATTACTCTTATATCTCAGAACATTCCCCGGGGGGAAATCCATTTAGTTCAGTTTGTAGCCTTGCTTACAGACCGAAAGTGAAAAATGATAAATTAATTTGATCAGAGGCAAGGAGGTAAAGCTTTTTCAATTTTATTATTTGATTGTATGTCTCTGCACAAATTGCTCTGTTTCATGAGGAAATTCTCTCTCTCTCTCTAGATTGGTGGTGGTAACATTTGGGAAATAGAGGGTATTGTGAGACAAAATTAATGACTATCCAAAAACTAGCTGAGAACTTGCAAGTACAAAGGACAATATAAAACTACCAAATGTTACTTCTGTTGTGTAATTATGGGTAAAATTTGGTTTGCTTATAACAGGATTGTTAATCTACTTGTAAATTTTTTTCTTAGTCTTTTGTTTCTGTTTAGAAAAACCCAGACTAATTTCTGACACAGTAGAAAGAACTGCAGCAGTCTCCTGGAAGGCTTCACCTCCTAATTATGCAGTGCTTACAATTCTGTGATTAAACAGCTTTATGTCATAACTGATATGTTTATTCTACAACTTCTGAAGTTTCTGTCTTCTGCAACGTCTATTTTAGTACTGTGGGCTGAAGTGATATTAAGAGGAAAAGGCTTGCATGGAAGACACACTGAGCATGTGAAAGAGCTTGGGAGGGTCTGTCTTGAATGAGTTAAAAGCTTTATGCACTCACGTCAAAACAGAGTTACCCTGAATTTACCAGCAGTTCAGTGAAGGATCCATCTCATCTTTGGTAAATCCTGGGAAATGGGAGAGGTGTCTGAGGAAAGCAATTGCCACTCCAGTCTTCAAAAAGGGCAAGAAGGAGGACCCAGGTAACTACAGACTGGTCAGCCTCACTTCCATCCCGGGAAAGGTGATGGAACGACTTATCCTTGGTGCTGTCTCCAGGCACATCAAGGATTACAGGGCTGTTAGGAGCAGTCAGTATGGTTTTACCAAGGGGAAGTCATGTTTGACCAACTAATAGTCTTTTACGAGGATATAACCAGGTGGATGGATGATGGTAGGGCAGAGGATGTGTTTTTTTCTGGATCTCAGTAAGGCATTTGACACTGTCTCCCACAGCATCCTGGTGGATAAACTGAGGAAGTGTGGC
>VXBZ01004738.1:114768-139282 GCA_013399135.1 Heliornis fulica | reverse complement strand
GCCAATGGCATCCTGGGGTGTATTAGAAGGGGTGTGGCTAGTAAGTCAAGAGAGGTTCTTCTCCCCCTCTACTCTTCCCTAGTGAGACCGTAGCTGGAGTATTGTGTCCAGTTCTGGGCCCCTCAGTTCAGGAATGACAGAACTTCTTGAAAGAGTCCAGCTCAGGGTCACCAAGATGATTAAGGGAGCGGAACACCTTTCTTATGAGGAAAGGCTAAGGGAGCTGTGTATCTTCAGCTTGGAGAAGAGGAGACTGAGGGGTGACCTCATTAGTGTCTATACATATGTTAAGGGTGAGTGTTGGGAGGATGGATCCAGGCTCTTCTCAGTGATGGCCAGTGATAGGACAAAGGGCAATGGGTCCAAGCTGCAGCATAGGAGGTTCCATGTGAATGTAAGGAAAAACATTTTCACTGTGAGGGTGATCGATCACTTGAACAGGCTACTCAGAGAGGTTTTGGAGTCTCCTTCTCTGGAGACGTTCAAGATCAATCTGGATGTGTTTGTGTGGGATTTAACCAAGATGATCCTGCTCGGGCAGTGGGACTGGACTAGATGGTCTTTTGAGATCCCTTCCAACTCCTAATTTTCTGTGATTCATGACTGCCTTGAAAGAAGTGCGAACATACTTTTAACAAGGCATTTCAGTGAAGAAGTTAATTAAAAGGCAAGGAGACAATCACTTGTACAGATGAAAACTTGATTGCTGTTTGTTGCTGGTTATAACATTCAGTTATCTTTTTTTCAAAGTAATAAAAATAAAAAAAAAAAAATTACCATAAAGCTGGACCTCGGGTCAGTGCACCTGGTGAAAATGAATTATTTTTTTTTACCAAAAATTTCAGCAAACCCTGAAACAGGTTATAATAGGCAAATTGACCTGTAGATGGAAAAAATAATTTACTTCCATTATGGCCACAGATTTCCTATTTGGTGTGTGGAGGTTCAGTAGCTGCTGTTCACTTTGCAGTGGCAAAGCAGTTCCTTTGTAGCAGTGATTTAAAAGGTCATTGTTCATCATCCATGTGTTCAAGCTGAGAGGCCTCATTCAAACCCAAAGAAGATTCAGTAAATGTAACCTGAAAGAGTCTGTCTTGGTCCAGCCCTATCCCTGCAGACAGCGTAAATCAGAGGCACATCTACTCTCTGCAGGGAAATGAGATGGCTTTTACTGGTTTGTCTGGTTCTTTTCACTGAGACAACCTGAAATGTTCCTGGATGAGACTTTTTATGGTACACTAACATAATGATGCTGTTTCTAGACTGGCGCCAGTGTTCCTTTATGACACTGCACTGTGGTGGGTATATTAGCTCAGCCCATTTCTTGCTCTGTGTTTTCCACTGGTCATGATCTTTGTGAAACAGTTTGGATTCTCTTTATGTTAATTCTTTTTTTTTCTGACAAGTGCAACAGCAGTAAAAGGAAGAAATCAACAAAAAATGGTATTTTTTTTTACTCCATATAAAACCTGCAAATTAAATGTTTCCTAGAAAAGTAGGAATTTGAGATAAACTAGGTACAGTGAAGAGTCTTTAACTGTACTGGAGACTGAGATCATTCATGCTTAAGATTATTTCAATATAATGAATTTAAGTACAAAGTACTACAGTATCTAATGTAATTCTTTGTCTCAGATGCATTGTATTTAGATTTATTTGCCATTGATGGGAGAAGTTCCTTGCTCCCAAGATGTTTTTTGACTGTGCTAGGGATCACATGGGTATATACTGACTATCTAGTGGAAGGGGAAAAACAAAAAAAAAGGATCTCTTTTGACATTGCCTAGTTCACTTTGGAGCTTCTGCCTCTGACTGGACTACAGTAAATATATCTGTAATTATTTGTAAAGACAGCAGTGTTAAATGTCTGGCATTTGTTTCTGGTTGCTCCCATATTTTGGAGAAATACTCTTGACCATGGGACTTCGCAAAGACTTGAGCGCTGATCCCTCCACCAGATTTGCTTCAGAAAGTGCTTGGTGGAACGGTCAGGAAGTCAAACTAGTTCAAACATTGAGTGAATATTAATGAAAATGTTTTGTGGATTTAATTTATTCTAGAAATGAATACACTGGAAATTAATTCTGAACTAAAAAAAGCCCACAACAAACCCAAATATAATCAATATATTATTGTCTTGCTACTGGTTCTGGCCAGGACAGAGAGGACTTTCCCAAGCAACCAGTACAGGTGGGATGAGTTGTACAGGTCTGTTTTCCATACTAGGCAAAACAAAACGAACCTAAATAGCTTTGACCTATTTATGTTTTCTCCCCATGTCATTCATATTTTTATAGCTTTCTATCATTGCCCACACCAGTTTTCTCCCTTCTGTAGGCTGTAGAAGGTATCTTGAATTTCTGATCACCTGAGCAGTATCTTTTCTTTCTCTGAGAAGCAGAAAGTGCTTTGTGTAATAATTTATACAGTGGCAAAACACAGTTTTCCTCTTTTCCTTTCCAGATAAATTTTGTTTGCCTTGTGACCCGTTGCACAACACTGACACTTTCAGACTCTATCCTTCAAGATTTCTTTCTGTGGGTAACAGCTAATTTTGAGCTCTCTACTTCTTAGGTTTACGTAACATAGGCTTTCCATAGTTGTGGTTCAGTTATTGATGATGAATTTATTCTGTCATTGCAATGCTCATATCAGAAAATGCTTTGAGCCTTTGCAGTCAACTTTTGTGTCCACGACTCTGGACGGTTTTGGTATCAACCATAAGATTTGCCACCTCACCATTCACATCTAAATAATCTCTGAAAGTGTTGGGTGGTATCAGTGCTGACACAGAGCCCAGTGGTGTATCCATTGGCTTTCCTCCAGTATTTAAACTGCGTGCTTGACGTGGTAACTTTTGTATCCCCTTCGGCAGAGGTGTGACATTGCAGCAGTGCCTGTGCAGAGTTACCCTGCTGCTGGAGCTGCTGCCAGGACCCACCACAGCAGACACGGATTGAGGATGTAGGTAAAGATACAAGTGCCTTAAAAAAAATCCGCTGTTACATGAGACAATCTGTTGTGGTTATTTTGCTGGAAAAGCATTAGGGATATGGTAGTGTTAAAATGGGAAGCATAGGGAAATGTAGCAGTGTTGCAGGGACAGTGCTAGTATCTCTGGAAGATTTCCACAGAGAGTGGTTGAGCTGAGCTCCCAAGGTTTCCTTCAGCATGAATAATCTTCTGCCCCTGGAAATTTACAGTGACCTCTGCTGTCCAGCTTTGTCATTTAATCCAAATGTTTCCTCTTGCTGTGAGATGCTGTAATGAGTCATAGAATGTTTTGGGTTGGAAGGGACCTCAAAGATCATCTAGTTCTACCAGATATCCTGCCATGGGCAGGGACACCCTCCACTTGATCAGGCTGCCTAACCTGCGGCATCTTGTAAAAATCTCCATGGTATAGAGGCAGGGCAGTTAGAGCTGCCGAACCATTCTGTATTTCTATGATAGGGGAGTGGAAAAAGTATGTTAAAAATAACAACCCTGGAGATCACCTCTCATTTGGTTAAAAAAAAGTCTAAATGTCTTCATGTTGTGGTGTAGTTGCAAGCTCTCTGGTTGCTTCCAGAGTCAAGATCAATTTCTAATCTTTTAATCTTTTAGCGGTCACTTTATGTGTTAAAGAGTGAGGTGATCTGACTTTTTCAAACTGGTGGGTCTTTTAATGAAAACTGTATTCATCTCCCCATGTTCAGCATTTCCACTTTATTAATCTTTGCTGCTGCCTCTGGAGCCTGGTATGCTCTTTGTTATGCATTTGAGAGCTCAAAATACTTGACATGAATACAGTAGTGCTCTGGTGAAAATCAGCCATTTTAAAAAACACCTCTTAGCATAACTTAATTTCATGCTTCTTTAACTCCCTCCTGTCAAATCTGCTTAATAACTGTACTTTAATTTTTCTCACAGTTTCCTCATAAGTACTTTCCTGCCAAATGTACGCTTGCCATTGCATTGATAACATATGGTATAATCATTGCTTCTGAGAAGCAGCAAGAAAGACTGACTTCCAGAAAGGGGTGGTTATTTCAATATGGTTTGGATGTAATAACATATATTGCCAATTAATATAAATTTCAAAGAACCAGGGAATATAAAATTCACTGAAATTCCCGTGGGTTTTCTATTACATTTTTAATAATAATGTCATTATTGTTTTATGCTGGGTATTTTGCACCTGGTACTCATGACAACATTGAAATAGATTTATATAGCTCCACATGCTGTCGTAGTGGTCCACGGGAAGTTCTTGAGGAGGAGTAAAAGACTAGGACAAGTGTTTCACTGTTTCCTAGATGCAGACATCCAGTTTAAAGAGGCCCACAATTTAAAATTTGTTTGGTGGTGGTGCTTTTTGTTGTTTTCTTTTTTTTAAACCAGAACTCATATCTATACCTTTCATTGTCCTCACGTTTTTCTGTGATGCTCTCAGCACTTTTAAACCATACAGTTTTTAGCATGGCAATGTGATAGAGTCTACCATCCCATGGTGTGAAAAACTCACTTTCACATTGATTTTTTTTTTAACTGATGTTTGGTCATTGAACTGTCTTCTAATTCCTGTCCTTGGATGGTGAACAGTTATTTTCTATTTACATTCTCCAAGATGCTTGTGATTTCATGAACTGCCATCAGACTTCTTTGCCTCCTGTTGTCAGTGACTTAGGACTGCTGGGAGTTCATTCTCTTTAATGGAAAAAAAAAAGTAATAATTAACATTGCTGAGAAGTTGCAGACTTGTAATTTTTACTTTTCCAACATCATAAGTCAAGTCAGCTCAAATATTGAGTTGCATTCTGCTATTCATTTACAGGATTGCTGTCGTCACAATCTGTGGTGGGCTATGAGAAGTGTCACAGTAGACATTGCTTCTGTAATCGCTCTGCTGGTGAATACCATTTAATCTAAAAAGCTATTAATAACATTAGGTAAACAGTTCCAAGAAACAATGGTAGATCATTTCTGAGATGTCTGCTGGAATTTCTTTAGAAGCTTTACAGAACTTTTTTAGTATATTGAGCGCTTGGACAACAGTTATCCATGTGGCTGGGTTTGGATAGAAATATATGATGCAAACAACAGTATGACTGTGTACATGCACTTTTGAATTTACTGGATTGAATGTGTACTTCAGTAGGTACAGGGTCATCCTCCAGAAAATCTGGAAATGTTAGTGTATAAGATATGGCTGAATTTGGTCTGATGAGAAGTGATAAGAATAACTTCGGTAAAATTGGTTTCATTCACTGTGAGCATAGCACTTGTAAAATCAAGCTTTCACTTGTGAAAAGAACCAAAGTTGGCATAGCACACAAAGCACCTAACTTGCATATATCCTGACCAGTACACCTTGGATTTTCTGTTGTACAACACATCCAAATACTGAAAAATGGAATGGAAACATGGTAACTTACTACTGGCTTCATACAGCAATCTTCTGGTTGAGTAAAATATCAGGAATTTAAGGGCACATTAAAAATCTTTACAACCCCAACTTTCCAACAGTTCTGCTTCAGGTCCACCTGAAAGGAAAGGAACTGCCTGCATGGTTCTGCAGTACCACTGTGTTTCTCATTTGGTAAATTTCCCTCAAGATTTGAAGTCCTGGAGCTTTTTTGAGCTTTTTATTTGCACGGATTTTCCAGTCTTCCAGTGCTCTACAACTTATGTAACCAATCCTAACTAACCAGTGCTGCTTGAATTTTGAATATTATATTGTGGCTCACTGTGCTAAAGCATTTATGAGACACCTTGCTGCGGAAGGGTAAACCCGTTTGTGAAATGCTGCTGGCTGCAATGATTCTGGACGCAGTTTTCCAACCAAATTTTAAGGAAAAGAGAAGAACCTTGAACTACCACAAGGAACAAAAATAACCTGGAAGAAAATGTATGCCCAGGTACAGTGCCTACGAGCAGATAAGTTAATATATAGCTGCCGTGAGTTATTAATTTAGATTTACTTTAAAAAATCATGGACAGTGTATAAAATTCCACATTGGCAAGGAAAAGTGACAGCAAAAGCACAGATTTAATCACCAGCTAAGTATTTGTTCAATCCTTGTCAAAGCAACTGATTTGGCTTGTTTTAATTAGGCACTGAGGGAGTAAGGTTAAATCATTAGCTGTTTTTTGGCTCATCAGAGTTGTTTGAAAATTGGTTTTTAAAGTGCGTGTGCTCTGCAGATAGAGGGAAAGTGTTCCACACATTTTCATGATGTATTATTACTTAGATTCTGAAATTCAAGATAATATTTCATATTTATTACAACAAATGTTGCCACAGTGGAACAGTTATTGAAACTGTAATTGACAATACAGCTCAGAAGTATTTAAAATTGTTTACATTAACAGATGTTCATGCATATGCTGTTTATTTTATTAAAGGGAAAACCAATATAACAGTTCTAGTGCTTTTATTACATTAATTTCCGAGGTAGTGAAACTGTTGTGGTTACATGTACTCAGACAAATGTACAGATGATAAATGAGCCATCAGTTCATGCTTCATTCATTCATAGGTGTAACTGCTGGGATCCCTTCTGAGACTGTGTTGTGGTTTTGCCCCAGCTGAGAGCTGAACACCACGCAGCCACTCTCTCTAAAATGCTGAAGGTGAAAAGATAGAATCATAGAATCATAGAATTTTTAAGGCTGGAAATGACCCCTAAGATCATCCAGTCCAACCATTAACCTACCACCACCAAGTCTACCCTTAGACCATGTCCTCAAGCACTGCATCTACCCGTCTTTTAAACACCTCAAGAGATGGGGACTCAACCACCTCCCTGGGTAGACTGTTCCAGTGCTTGATGACTCTTTCAGTAAAGAAGTTCTTTCTAATATCCAACCTAAATTTTCCCTGGCGCAACTTGAGGCCATTACCTTGAGTTCTGTCGCCTGTTACTGGGGAGAAGAGACCAACCCCCACCTCTCTGCAACCAACAAAGAAAGACAAACCTCATGGGTTGGGGTAAGGACAGTTTACTGGGACAATAGAGCGAGATAACAATGATAGGACTTTAGAATATATGAAAGTGGTTATACAGGTTATAATTTTTCACCAAACTGCACACCCCAGGCTGTACAGCTCAGAGCCATCCTGGAACTGGATCACCTCCAAAAACACACGTCCTGAATCCATGCCCCCTTCCCCGCCGACCATCATTTACACTGAGCATGACATAATTAGCATAGAATACTCTGGCCAGTTTGGGTCACCTGTCCTGGCAGTATCCCTTCCCAGCTCCCTGGGTGCCCTCCACCTTCTCGACTGCTTGGCAACAACTAAAAACATTAGGGTGTTATCAGAGCTGCTCTCATCCTAACTCTCAAACATGGCATTCCTCTGGCTGCTAGAATGAAAATTAACTCTACCCTATCTGGAACCAGGACAGACTGCTTGTTTCTCTATAGCTTTAAACAGAGCCTAGGGTGTGTGACTCAGGTGTGGATGTGTCCCTGGTGGTATCTGCTGCACACAAGCCCAGGCATCTGTTCAATGCGTGCCAGTAGTATCTCTCCTCCCTGAAGACTTTGGAAGTTAAAGCTGCCCAACTCCTGTGATTGTTTTCCCAATAAGTTCAACTCTTTGTTCTTCATCCCAGAGGAAACTGAAGTTTCTCTCTAGGTTATTTTTGCATTTCCCTGTCCAAACTAATGATTAGTGTAGCAGACTGTTGCCTCCTACCTATAGCCAGTTCTGTCCTCCTTCTTCATTCTTGTATTTGTATTGTCCCCGAGGCTTTTCTCTTTGTGGAATATGAATGTGTGAGGTTATCTTCCCTTTCTATTCTCTCTAGTCCCAGTCTCTTAAACACTGAGCTTTTTACAAATGGAGCACATAAACATTCATGGGAAGTGAACATTAAAAAAATAAATACTTTTTATTTAGGTTTTAAAGCTTTTACATAACTGTTATATAGGAATAGTATCTTTATTGTAGCCAGGAACTAGGAAACAATCTGCAGCTTAGTTCAAATAAATGTCAAGTATTCATCAGCAATCTTTCTTGTGGTCCCACAACAGTTGAGTTGTAATAATCTGAGCATTTATTTTTACACAATTTTATTTATGTTCTACTTGTCATTTTTGATTTTCTGCCTAATAGAATCCATTTTTGAACATTGGTGCAGGTCTACATGATACACACATGGTCACCTACAGATTACCAAGGTTTTAAACTATAATTGCCTCTTAAGAAGAAAGAAGGAAAATCAAATTAAAATCAGGAGAAAATAGTAGGTTATGTTTGAGCCTGTTTGCTCATTCAGTTCCTACAAAGTCCCTTTGAATATTTTTTAGACACAGAGAACAGCTGTAATATGTAGCTATATATTGGAAACATCTTAACTTTGTCTTCTTTTGTTATTAAATGTAAAACAAAAATTCTGGGAATGTAAGCCTTAAAATATGTAGTACACCTTTAATAGATGCAAACCATGGGTAGCTCTCATGGTTTCTGTATCTAAAAAGGTTGTAAAGTTCTCAGCATTCTCTGGAGCCTCAAAAGCCAATTGCTCTGCACACACAGAATGTAGATATTATCGTTATGTCTGAAATACTATTGTTGATGGGAACATAATGCAAGCAAGGACCAAAGCAGAGTTTTAGCTGAGAGAGATGTTTTGGCTGGAATTTTAATGATGAAAATAAAATAATTAGATCTCCAGACAAACTCTCTGCTACAACCAGTGGTTTATCCATCCCTCCCCTTTCCCTCACAGTAAATCTCCAAACCTCCTCTTTGCTACTTGCCAGAATTTAGAGTAATTTTTACTGAATTTGTAAATTAGGAGAGAAAAGACTGTCACAGGTGAATTGTGGGCAAGATGTAGGAAGTAAAACCAAGAGTGATTTCATGCTAGCTTTAATAAGCTTAGACTAAAAAAGTTGTTTATAACCTTTCTCATTCCCAACCTCTCTCTGTGCCAAAGGAGCTAGAAAGCTTTATATGCATTTCTGTCATGTCTATGCTATTCAGGCAGCTATCAGCATCAGATGAAAAGTGAAGATGGCTTCATAAAACCTCTGTGTCTCTTGAGTCTTTGCAGAAAAGAAGGTTTCCAAATCTTTAATCTTGAGGGTACAAACACATTGGAGTTTAAAGGGACTTAGAAACAGTGACAAGAACTGAAGTGATGGGAAAATGTTGTGAGGTGTTTGTGAGGATATAGTTTAGGGGTATAACTTCACTATTTTTAATAAATACTTTTTCATTCCTGCTTCAACTAGCATTTATGAGAACACAGATAAGTAATAACAGAATAAAATCCTGAAGTGATTTCCCCAGGACTTACTGAGAAGTTCAGTCCTTGCATCAAGTCACTTGATGGTCAATGATATAACTTACTGCTTCAAAAAGGAAGCAATCCTTCAAAACACTGAGGAAATTTATGGTGAGTTAAATATGTAGTGTTATTTTTTCACATTACTCAAAATTCTGCGTAAGATCTGATTTGCAGCATCCGTCATAAACTGCAGTGTTTGAATAGTGCAATCAATGAAACCCCAAAGTTGAAATAATCAATCCCTGAAATAACAAAGACCTTAATCTGCAGCATCCGTAGGACTTATTTGCTGACCACAGTTCTTGGACTGGCATCGTTTCAGGAAAACAAAAGGCAGCTCTTATGACATTTTATAAGTGTTTGTTAAATAATAAATCCAGAATACAGCCTGCCAGATTTCTGGACTTGACAATGGTTTAATAATAGTATTGTAACATGAATGCCAAAGCAGAAATATGCTGAATGTGTCCATCAGCTTTACCACTATAGTAGGGTGACGCTTATTTCTGTTAATGAATATTTGGATCTTTGTGGAAAACAAAGTTGGCATGTAAAGCATCTGGGATTTCAGAAATCTTGTTCTTTACTGTTTTTGAAGATTCCGGGACATAATCATCTCAGTTTTTCATGATACCAAATGCATGTATGGCCACTGCATTGGTGATCCACATCAAATTTACTATACTTTTGTCAGCATCCAGCTGACAGTCATTATTTACTTTTCCTTCCTACTTTTACAGTTCTTCCTGCCTTGGTTATATTCTGGTATGGCAGAATTAGACCAGCATTGGAATTAAATAGTTTGGGAAGTTATATGGTGGTTTATTTCTCATTCTGAGAGCAATTGAGTTTACAATCTCTATGGAGGAAAAAACCTATTGGCTTCTGCAGGGATGGTAATGACATGCCCAAAACTCGTGTGTGACTTCCAAATGGGGCTGCCCAATTGGAAATCATAGCATCACAAAATTGTTTAGATTGGAGGTGACCACAAAGACCATTGAGTTCCAAACCCAGATCATGGGCAGGGACACCCTCCATATGACCTGGCTGCCCAAAGCTCCATCCAACCTGGGGGTTGAATTCTGCCACAGCTTCTCTGGGCAACCTGTTGCAGTGATTCACCACCCTCACAGTAGACAGTTTCTTCCTAAGGTTTAATCTGAATCTACCCTCCTTCTGCATAAGGCCAAAACCCCTTGTCTTGTCACTACATGCCCTTGTAAACAGTTCCTCCCCAGCTTTCCTGTAGAGGCCCCTTCAGGTACTGGAAGGCTGCAGCAAGGTGTCCTTAGAACCTTATCTTCTCCAGGCTGAACAAGTCCAACTTTCTAAGCCTGTCTAAATAGAAGAGGTGCATCAGCCCTCTGATCACATTTGTGGCCCTTCTCTGGACTTTCTCCAACACCTCTATGTCTTTCCTGTACAGGGGACCCCAGAGCTGGATGCAGTACTTCAGGTACTCTCATGAGAGCAAAGCAGAGGGGCAGAATCATCTCCCTGCTGGTCATGCTGCTTTGATGCAGCTAAACTCACAGTGGGACTTTCTAACTGCACCGCACAGCTTGGTGGCATACATGAACTTGACGAGAGTTCACTCCATCCTCCAATCCATGTCACTGACACATTGAAGAGTGATGGATCCAGTATCAACCTCTGAGAAACACCACGTCACTGGTCTCCATTTGGACATTGAGCCATTGACCACAATGATTTGAGTGTGACCATCCAACCAATTCCTTATCCACAGAGTGGTCTGTTTGTCAAATTCAGTGTCTCCAATTTAGAGACAAATATCATATGTGACAGTGTCAAATGCTTTGCATGTGTCCAGTTAGATGACATCTGTTACTCTTCCCTTATGTGCCAGTGCTGTAACCCTGATTTGTGTTACATATTTGTGCTGTAAGTACAAGAATAACATGCAAGTATTATGTTTAGAGAATAGTAATTTGTGCATGTGAATGCTGGGTTTAAAGCATAAACCTAGTGACTGTGCTTCCAACATCAACCATTCTGTGATTCTGTGACTTTACAGACCTTGTCACAGACCCACCATTGCCAGGAAGAGACATCTTTGTGAAAGCTTTTTGAAGGATCCTGCACTTATCTACTTGTATTTCTGAGCAAAACTTGACTATTTCTCAATTTTGAGTATATGGCAATGGAAATGACATAAGCACCTTTTACGGAAGCTTTGCTAGCACAGCTTGTTTTCCCGCAGTTTTGCTAGGACTTTGAAAACCTGTAAACAGTGTTATGTAATTATGTTCTATGAAAGAAAATATGATAAAATATTGGATGTTAGGCAATTTTTCAGACATTATACCCAAAGAACTGTGAGGTGAAAAAATATGCTGCAGCAGCAAATTAGTTTGCCTAGTAACATAACTAAAACCTGATTTTATGCTATCAGGACCCAAATCTACTATTACACTGGTGAAAATGAAATGCTTCCCATTTTGAAACCATTTCCCATTCTAAAGTGGGTCGTCAGCATCGTGCTTGCTTTTACTTTCCATGTATCTAGACGAGAACAGGATATAAGATGCATCTGTTTTGCTGATGCAGGTGACATCCAGTTCTTAACTCATGGCTGAGGCTCCCTGTCTGTTACTGGATGAATATATGCTAGAACATCTTGAGATAGCTTTGCCTAATGAAAAGCTGTGAGCTGACTAAGTATTTTCAAATGTCCTGTCTGTAATGAACTCATCAAACACTCCTGTCAAACATAAGCAGTATCAGCACAGCTTGGGGCATCTGTAGCTCCTGGAACTTATACTTGCTGATAAGTAACAGCAAACAAGAAAGCTCTGAGAAATAAAAATAAATTGTTCATTCATCTAGAAATTTCTCATTGTACAGCATCTTACTGAACATTCATATGCAAATAGCAATGTATCCCGGCAGCTTTAAGACCATTCCAGAATACTACAAGTTGATTAAATATTAAAGAAGTTACAGTTCTTCAGCATGTTTTTTGGATTTCCAGAACAAATTTCTTAAAATCTTGTTGGTACTACCTCTGCTGCATTTCAGAGGACATTCGTGCTAGAACAGAAGCACACAGAAGGCATATGTGAAGGACCTAAGAGGTGTTTAATTACTTTGTACTTTTATGAGCAAGATGTTTGCGTTAAAGTGCAAAGATCTCTGAAGTCCTCAAAAGCGTAATGTTATTTACTGTTACTGCCTGCCATTGCACCCATATTATTTATTCCATGCTATTTCTCTGTGCTGAAGATGCATATCCCAGTAGCAATTGGTCTTGCTAAAGGCCACCTATGGAGCCTATGCAAATAACCGAAACTTTGTAGAAAACGCAGAATAACTCTGAAAATTATCAGGGTTCCTCTTCAGCCTTACAGCTTCTAACACCCGGGTCAAAAATAAAAAAGTTGTCTGGCTGTAGTGGGACAGCGTGTCAGTCAGTCTGTGTATTGATCCTGCATATATTCCTTTCTATGTTCTAATAAATAATTTTCTTACATGTGAATATTTTGGAGAAAGCTCATGTGAGAGTATTTTAACAAGTAATTTCCTTAAGAGATTCCTGTTTCCCACTTTATATTCCAAGTCCCACTTCTTCAGATATTCTATTCCAATAACATATTCATTACTGCCACAATGTTTAGCCTTCTGAAGTTAAGAATTTTCTTTTCATTACATTTCATGAAGATTTTATTAGATGTGTTAAAAAAGGCTTGATAATATGTGTTACAGCGTTGATTCTTTTTTCATTTCATTCTAAAAAATGTTTATTTTATTTATATAAAAGCTTTATGAACCGTATAAAATAGTTTCTTTCAACAAGAATGATATGAACTACAGATATTTATCACTTTTTCAAGTTTCCTCACAAGTTTCATTCGTGAATGAATTCTTTCTCTTTTGATAATTTTTTTTTTTTTTTTTTTGGTAAACCTTGCAAGGGAAGAAAGGAAAAGAGAAGCTTCCTTTCAAATCATAGGTTGGTTCTCAAATTTCAATATATTCTGTAACTCAACGTGTATAGGCTTCACATCACTCAAAGTGTTTCTAACGATAAAAATGTATTAGTATAAAATTAAACTATAGATTTTTCCTCCAGCCATAAAGTCTGTTTTCACCTGCCCTATCTAAAATCATGTATGCTTCTATCATAACAGATACTCATATATCATTCCTTAGAAGAAAATTTACCTTATAAATGTCAGCTTCATACTTCAGGCATATAATCATACATTAACAGACTGATTTGGGTTGGAAGGGACTTCAAATATCATCTAGTTCCAACCCCCTGCCATGGGTAGGGACACCTTCACTAGATCAGGTTGCCCAAAGCCCCATACAACCTGGCCTTGAACACTACCAGGAATGGGGCTTCCACAACTGCAGACTGTTTCAGTACCTCACCATGCTCATAGTAAAGAATTTCTTTCTAAAAGAAGGAATCTTTGAGTGTATACTTTTTGGAAAATAGAATACAGAAATTAAAATCTTTACCCAGTTGTCCCCTGTTTAAATTTTCTGCTTGATAGGTTAGGGGTGTGGTTTTCAGCAAGGCTATCAGGAAGATGATAACATTCAGAACTAGGCAAAGAAAAAATAGATTTGCGAAGAGTGAAGGAACAAGAGAAGAGCCACAAGTTCTTTTCATTCTCTCTCAGCGTGTAAAGCTAATTCACATAGAAATGGTACTTCTTTCTTCAACATTTGTCTGTCGTGGCTCATCTAAAATGTAAAGTTACTGTATCATATATCTCCATGTTTGTCCACTTCTGCAGAATTTCAGGCTACAGGTAATCTTTGAAAAAGGTGTGGGAAAAAAACTTTCTGCAAAGTTTCAGGAATTTTTCTTCTTTTCTCCAATGACAATTTTATTTCCATCTATATTAAATAGCCTCTGTTCCTTTCTTCAGTTCCAATCCTTTCTTGAAGTGAAACCCAGAATCCAATAGATTTATCTAAATAAAGTATAATGAAGTATGCTAAATAATTACATCAACATTGTTTACACCATTATATATTTGCATATATACTTAATTGTAGCATGACACTGAAATGGGATGGGGAAAAGAAACTTAGTTCAATATCTTAATCCTAGTAGTTTCATTATTAGACTAAATATCTAAAGATATGTTTGGGTCTTTCTGGTTTTGTTCTTTCCAGTCCTGTCAGCTCAGACAAGATTCTGAAGTCAAGCAGGAACCATGTGTGCCTGCCTGTTCTGCAAACCAACATATGTTGGTTATCATACATTTATGTCTAAAAAACAGCTGTTGGATAGAAGTGCATGACAAATAGAAAAAGAAACAAATAATTAATGAGGCTGCCAGTTCAGAGACTTTCTAATTTAAGGAAGAAATGCACTGGAACAAAGAATTTCAGATCAAGAAAAATAAAAAATCAGGGACAAGGCAGAATTACTGTTTTTGCAAGACCTCAGAGCTCTCTAAGAGAAAAAAAACCCCAACACTTCTTTTGTCTTTAGATAAATAATATTCTGGGCTCTTTGACTCTTCAAGTGATATATAAAATACAATAGTCAGGTTGACCCTGCAACTTTTGTTTTTAGATTGTTATATAGATTTTTTAACAGCAGAAATATTATGATGATGGATGTCTTGACTTCTTAGAATGCATAAATCTCAAAAAATCAAGAGTTTGTAGTCAAAATGACTTTGCTATTTGAAAACACATTTAACTGAGTGTCCTGACCATGCTGTGTACCTATCAAGACTGACAGTGTCCTAAACTACACATTTTGACATCTAATATTCATTTGTGGATATTGAATGAAGAATATGAGGAATAGTAGATAAAACATATTTGATTTAGTTAACAAAGTCAGAGCAGCGTGATAATTCAACTTCACTAGCTGTCTGTTACATGTTGACAAGTGGAATGTTTTCTCTTCCAGCAACAAAGCATTTGGGCACAGCATGACAGCAGTGCTCCCCAGACCTACCATTAATATTCTGCTTTCTTCAAGGGATAATGACAACTTCAGTTATGTGTCTAGATCAAAACTGGATGAATGAAAGCAACTGCAAAGCTTTTAAAATAAGGTAGTCTGTTAAGGAACATGTTTTATTTGGTGTTGCTATGAGAATGTCAGCAAAACTATAGAAGGCTGCAAATAAACTCTTCCATCTCTTTTCCACCCCTTCTGTAATAGAGTCTGCCACAGCATTTACAAAAGAGAAAAAAAAGTTTGTATAGGGTAAATGGTAGGTCAATATGTAATATAAAGATATGTAAAATGAGAAATAATTGTTTCTGTCACTGGTTGTGTGTGCAGTCTACGCTTGTGCTTGTATTTTCTCTCCAGCTCATCTTTATGCTTATAAGGAGACTGGAGTTTGATGTAAAAAAAAGCAGGCTTATACATTTTGTATCATTGCAGATGCATTTCAAGAAGAAAATAAAATGTGTTGTCTTTCTTCCTACCTTCTAGAGCTGCATCTCTACCTTTTGAATATGAAATATGTCCTTAATCTGTATCGAAAAAGCTATTTTTTGAGGATAGTTGTAATGACACTTCTCTTTCAGACAAATCCGGACTGTTTTTTAGTCATTCCAGCTGTTGCTTGATGGAAAATCCAAACAATAATAGCCCGCAAAAATATAAAAATATTCCTGTAGGTACCAGACAAGTGATGTATTTGACAAGTAAAGGCAAAAAATGTTCTTTATTTCCTTTTTGTTCAAAGTGAATAGAGATTTGATTTGATCTTACGAGGTGTAGTCCTGAAAGTGTTACATTTCATTAGTGCAACTGTTTGTATGAAAATATCTCTGCAGGTATTAAAAGGCTATTGTCAACTGCTCTAAAAAACCCCTTGAGATTAATTTTCCCATGCTAGTGGTGTCAGACAAGCAGTTAAAGGCAGTAGCCCCAACTAATAGCTCCCTCATAGTCTGTATTTTTCTCTCACTTGGTTCTTGGGGAAATCTCCAGCTTTTTCCAAGGACAAAAATTGTTTTTTCTTCAGGAGCAAAGTGCAGATATTCAGATCAAGAAGTAGATGTTAAAAGGAGACTTGGAGCACAGAACAACTTCATGGGCAGGGGTCAGTACAGGCTGGGGGCTGACCTGCTGGAGAGGAGCTCTGCGGAGAAGGACCTGGGAATCCTGGTGGATGACAGGTTGGCCATGAACCAGCAGTGTTCCCCAGTGGCCAAGAAGGCCAATGGGATCCTGGGGTGCATTAAGAGGAGCGTAGCCAGTAGGTTGAAGGAGGTGATCCTCCCCCTCTACTCTGCCCTGGTGAGGCCTCACCTGGAGGCCTGTGTCCAGTTCTGGGCTCCCCAGTACAGACAGGGATCTCCTGGAGAGAGTCCAGTGGAGGCCACAAAGATGATTAAGGGCCTGAAGCATCTCTCTTATGAGGAAAGGCTGAGTGAGCTGGGGCTGTTCAGCCTTGAGAAGACTGAGAGGGGATCTGATCAATGTTTATAAATATCTGAAGTGTGGGAGAAAAAGAGAAATGGCCAACCTCTTTTTAGCAGCCTGTGTGGACAGGACAAGGAGCCAGTGGTTACAAGTTGGACCACAGGAGTTTCCAGACCGATGTGAGGAAGAACCTCTTCACGGTGAGGGTGACAGAGCACTGGAACAGGCTGCCCAGGGGTGTTGTGGAGTCTCCTTTTCTGGACATATTCAAGACCGTCTGGATGCTGACCTGTGTGACCCGCTGTAGGGAACCTGCTTTGGCAGGGGGGTTGGACTTGATGATCCCTGGAGATCCCTTCCAACCCCTACAATTCTGTGATTCTGTGACTACATCACTCTCTGTTTAACAAACTGCATCATAGTGATCTGCAGATGATTTTATAGGCAATAATGACCAACATTTTAACATTGACTGAGGCAAATTGAGAAATCTTTCCAAGATAAACTCAAATCTTGGAGTAACTCAAAGGTAGCATTTTATTGCATCACCTTTAAATATATAACAGTTTCAGTTCAAGGAGAGATTAATTTTGTGTTTGCGTTATTTAGAGAGCATGACCTTTCTAGCAGAGAATACTTTCACGTGAAAGCAGTGATCTAGACAGTAGGATTTTTTCACTATTATAATAATCAGAAAAAGTTAGAAAAGATCATTCATTTCTTTCTGCTAAACATGAAAATTTCAACTACAGCTGGAAGAAAAATATAAATTACAATGTTGATACTTAAGAATGCCTGCACGTATTGTATAAAGAAAAGGTCAAGGACTTAAAGATGGAATAAATTAAACGAAGACTTTAGAAACAATCTGATATGACACAGGCTCCTTTCTTGTCAAAAACATTTAGTGACATTTTTCTTAAAGCATCAAGCATTGATAATCTTGTTCCTTATAACTTAATTCTTGCACTTGTAACCCTTACTGTCAGACGAGATGATGAAGACCACCATGCTTTTGAGCAGTCAGACAATGCCAGACCTGTCCAGCAAGATTTGCTGCTCATGGAGGTTCAGCACGCTGCTATCAAAGATGCTTTTCAGCAGCTGAGTTTGACATGGCTTTCACAGCCTCATGCTCGTAAATACTATTCATCACTTCTATTATAATTTGTACCAAAAGCAAATGAAGGAACAGCCCAGTGGAAAGACAGTCGCTGTGAAACGAAGATTGATTAAGGGTTAGCGGGATGTGTCCTCACTGTTGGCTCAGGGACAGTAACATCTGCAAACATTGACCATTTGGTTAATTTGCTGAAAAGCAGAGCTTTTCTCTCTCTCTTGTAAATCAGTCTGACCTTTTCCAGCAAGATCCCAGTTGGAAGCCTTGTCCCAAAACATGTGTGTGTTTCACATTGGGTCCCAGAGTACTGTAAAACCACAAGAATCTCCAGGGTGACACTTTTATCCCCTTTAGAAAACTCACAGCTGCATATTTAGATTAGATATTTGGCCCAGAAGACCAGTTTAAATTTTATTCCAAGTAAACCCTCTGAATCTCACACAATGGCGAAGAGAAGAGCCTCAAGAAAAACCATCTGGATCTACTATTCTGCTCCTATGACACCAAATCAGTTAGTAATGTAGAACAGAAGCGAAATCAAGGAAATATGGAAAAGAAGAGAGGAAAGACTGAAATTAGGTTTGGTGATAGAATTATGGTAATTTGTAATGTTATGTTTCATTTTAGATATGGAATGTGTTTTATTTGGTTGTGGAATTAAAATAGAAAAGTTGGAAAGAGCTTGTTAAAAATAAAGACCAAATACTTTATTTTATTAATATTTTATTAATGCTGAAATAGGAAGTTATTACTAACCTTTTATTGTCTATATTAATTTTATATATGCACACATAGTTGTAATATTTCCCTAGTACATAAAATACATATATATTAGTTGAATAGAATTTATTATTCCGTTATTTTTGAAATTAATTTACTTAAGTGGATATTTGTTATCCAGTGGCAGGTAATTTAATCAAAGCTCATGATTGCTTCAGTCATCTGTGAACCAGTAGCATGAGGTGAAGCTAGAGGACAAATGTGAATTTCTAGCTATGTCTGGCATTAGGTTGTCACTGGTTATCCATTCATTCAGCATCTGGGTGTTATAAGAATCACGGAAAACATCAAAAGTATGAATAAAGCTGCAAAATAGCTTTTTTTTCCTTTACACAAACTAAATGGAAAAGGAGTAGATGAAACAAGTGAAGAAGGTAGAGTAATCAAAAAGAGAGAGAGAGAAAATGGGATATAAAAAATGTCAGGGGAAACTGAAAGAAAAGACACCGACTGACATATGTTTAACATTGAGCAGTAAAGCTTCTGGCATGCATTTGAGACACATGGAAGACATTACAACAACTCTAGTGAGATAGTCATGATGGAGCTGCTTTGAATACGTTCATCACCAGGCATTGATGGATCATTGATAGAATATCTGAGGGACAGGTCTGTTAATAAGGATGTCTGGTTGGTCCTTGAGGACATTTGTTGCACTGTCTGGCAGAGTTGTATGAGCATCTGTGGAGATCTAAATGACTCAATTGCTTGCTCCGGGATTTGAACTCTTGTAATTTCCTACAATAATTGAGCTGGAAATTGGTGCTACTGGGTAGCACCTTTTCAAATAACTATTGAATTGGAGGTGAAGAATCAAGAATGATAGAGGAAACACTGTAAATTGGCAGATTATTGGACTTGGACAAAATAGAGGGAATTTAGAAAAGTCCTTTGGAAAAACCCCGAGAAGTCACCTGGCAGGCCCTGTGGCTCTGTGGAGGAATTAATGACATATATTTCAATCTTGAGAGAAGTTTCTCTAATCTGGTCTTAGAGGCATCCAGTGATGGAGCCTTCACAGCCACCCACATGATCTATTCTGATGCTTTAAAAATCTTTATGATAAAATCACAGTATTCTTCCTGACTGTAATCCATCCTCATTATCTCATGGAGAACAAATTATTCCCTCTTTCTTTGTAACAACCTTTTATGTTTTACAGTATACTTACCATGCTGTATTATCCCCATAAAATATTCTTCTTAAGGATAAATGACCCAGGGTGATCTGAACTCTCTTCATGTGCACCTATTTTCCAATTACTTCCCTCTTTACTGTCTTAGTTGGGCTATATTTTTCTAAAGAACCCGGTAATTCAGCTGAGAAATCACAATTTAGACTTTCCAGTGCTGTGGAATGGGAGAATTATTTAATTTGTCTTGTGTAAACAACTATTTTCCTGGATTGAGTCTTACCTTTTCTGCAACATAATGAATTTTTTTGCTTCTGTCCAGTTTACAATTCACTTCATTTATTTTTAATTTTTGTTATTTTTAATAAACTAATAAAAACCAAATAACTTTTAAGCCACCCACTGTTTTGACGGTTCATTATTCCTGTCCAATTTGTAGATTAAATCACCTACAATAAGTTTCTCCTTGATCCTATTGAATCACAAATTTGTTCCACTTTTTTTTTTCCCTATTTAAATTTTAATTACATTTCCCAGGAAGCTTAATGTACTTTTCATCTCAANATATATATATGCTCTATTCCTTTGTCTCGATTTCAGTGAAAGTATTGAACAAAATGAAACAGGAAAGACTCTACAGACCTCCTGTTGACATCCTTTTGCTGGAAAGAGAACCATTGATTAATATATTCTTTGTCACAATTATTCAGCCACTTCATCACTTACCTTTCATCTAGGCCATATTTCACTAAGAGGCTTGCAAGACTGTCATCTCCAAAGGTATTAGAAGTCAAGATATATAACAGCAGCTTTTTCACTGTGAGGGTGATGGAGTACTGGGACAGAGAGGTTGTGGAGTCTCCTTCGCTGGAGACATTCAAAATCCACCTGGATGGGTTCCTGTGTGACTTACTTTATGTGATCCTGGTCTGATGACTACATGATGTTTTGAGTTCCCTTCTAACCCCTAACATTTCTGTCATGTTTCCCTATTCACAAGGCATGCTACTCCATGATAGAAGTGAACTATTTTGAAGACAACTGATTTTTCAGAGATCCAAATAAATTGCTACTGTTCAGTTTTCTTCCATGTGCTCTTTTTTAAAATATTTTTGTGGGTTTTTTTGGTTTTGTTTTGGGTTTTTTTTTTTTTTTGTCCCAGTTTGTTCTCTGGTACCTCTATTTCCTCCATGAGTTCATACATATGCAATGGCTCTGAGAGTCATTTGGACAATTTTCCAACAACTCAGAAATTAATCAAGCTTGGGTAACTTTGTAAAATGCGTATTTCTTTTCAATTCACCCTGACATGTTCTTTCCCAATTGTACTATGAAAACGTTATGCCTTTGACGCTGATGCTAAATTGTACCACTCCACTAAATTATAATTTATCTGTTAAGATTGATAGAAAAATGCCTTTAACACTTCGGTCGACAAACTTCTATAGTTAATTTTCAGTTCCTGTTGTACAATGGGCTAACTTTTCTTTTTCACTGTTAACACACTGTACTTTTCATAGTAGTTGTTTTCAGTTACAGGTCATGTTTTAGCTTTTCTGACTTTCTGCACTTACAGTGTACACATTTTTATAAGTCTTTTACAATCTAACCTAATTTCCACCTTTGTATACGTCCCTTTCACTGGTGAGGTCATGATTCAGCTATGGTCTCCATGCTCTTCTCTGCACTGGGACAGCTTGTACCTGCTGTATCATTTCCTTGACGAAATGCCAACTTTTCTCTAAGACTATTTACACTTAGACTTTTCTCCCACGAGATCTTACTTACGACATTTCTGAATTCAGTCTTTAAGGTAATCTGTTTTATTTTTTGGTATTCCTTTATTCCCTTTCTTTTAGTCAGGCACTTTTTCAGTTCTAGGTCACCCTTACTGAAGCCACATTCTTCCCTGACTTTTTCCTCAGCTGATAAGACTCAAACCCACAAGAACAGCTGCCTTAGCTGCTTTCTCAATTTTTCTGTCAGATAACTATCCTGAGGGCAGCCCAAGAATTACGCAGATATTCTGGGTCTGCTGTTCGCCTTTCTAATATGTTCTTTAATGGCCAGTTCTGTGGTTTAGATGATTTCTTGAAGTTTCCAGGAAAAGAAAAATCATCAAAATGATGCCTGTGGCCAAGTGGTCTGTATATATTTCCATCTGAATAGTGGATTTTCCTCTTTTTTTTTTTTTTTTTTTTTAACCTTGCAGGGGGTTTAGTTCTTTGTTTTTTTTTTTTTTTTAACCATGCAGCGGGTTTAGCTCTTAGCTTTCATTCCTCATATAAAATGTTTGCATCTTTAATATGAGAGAGAATGCCATCACCCTTATTCATTCCCTAGCCAGCACTTGTTGGACAATCTATTAATATTCCCCAAACTGCTACGTATCTCATCAAACCTGTATTATGCCAGTTAAAACAGAGTTCTCCGCTGCTTGTTTATTCCCCACACTCCTTGCAAAGCTACACAGACAGCTAAGATGTTTGGCAAATAAATTAGTGCTCTTCAGTGACATATTGCCCCAATCCAATCAACCAGATGCCATTATTACGTAAGATATAATTATACATAGCATGGGGGACTTGCAGCATTGCAGGCATGAGATAACTTCATGAGAGAAGAAATGCTGCTGCTGCTGCTGTATTCAGGCTTTGCTATTGGTGTTAGGATTTTATGTGCAGAGGTTTCAACAGATTGACTTCTCTTTGTTTTCTTGGAATGATAGCCCAGGGTGATGGATCCATCTGGAGCGACATGGTGGTTTGCTGGAATAAAGAAGCTTTGGGTTTCCTCCATCCCTTTCCCTCGATATCACTAAATAGCCTTAAGCTTATCCCTGAACCACACACAGATGTCCTGTTTCTCTTCCTGAAGTCCTCCAATACTCAAGGTGTTTGTTCTGGTTCAGTTCAGCACTTGATTCCTCTTCATAACATTCTTTGGGTTGTGTTCATGTCCTGTTTACTTAAGTGGGAGTCTAGCATGTGTTTGGAGCTAATCAGATAGCCAGATATCTACCTGAATAGAGAAGGATTACAGCCTTGTTTCAACAGTGACACCTATTCTGACACCTCTCTGGAATTGTTTTAAATTATTAATTTGGTTTGCCATAATTTCTCTCTCAACTCGTTCTGTGAGGGAAACAGCCTGTTTCATAGCCTGCACACACTGGGCAGCCTTTTCCTAAAACTGCACCAAATTTTAGTCTCACTTCTTCCTTCTCAAGCTGCTCACAGTTCACTCACAGTGACCAGAAGCTCATGACCTGCAGAACTCCACCTTGTGAGGTGTGACAATGCTTCACTCAATAGTATGTACCCGTTCTCCCATTCCTTTCTTTCTCTCTCTCTGGTAGTACAGAGCTGAAGGGTTACTGCTTTCTGTAGTTACAGTACCAAACTGTCAGCACAACCAACTGCAGAGCACTTTGCAACATCGCAGATTGAATTTGTATGTTTTGGTGCTATTGCTTGGGGTACAGATAATTGAAACTAACCTGTTTAGATGTTGACTAAACCAATAAAAGTCTGTGTCTCTTTGGGAACAAAAAAAAAAACCAAAACCACAACAAAAAAACCAAAACCCAAAAAACCAAAACCCAACCGATAAAATAACACAAAAGGTTGTGATGTGCTTGTTCTGAGATTACTCTCCAATATAAATCAATTTCCCGAACAACATTCAGGCAATGGGGTTTAAGAGTATATTTTTATTTAACCTCCAAATTAACCAAGTCCTCTATGTCAAGAATTTTAATGAGAGCTTAAAATCAACATAGATGATCTTTCAAACTTTATTCTCCATGGGATGGCAGTTACACAAATAAAACAATTTCTTTTTCATGCTTTTCCCCCTGCAGTTTTGTAGTGCCACTTGTTAAGATAGTCTAATGTAAAGAAAAGCTGCTGAGTATTTGTTAATGTAAAAAGCCACAAGACATCAACCAGGCTGTGCATTTCACACAGTTAGGAATTCAGCATCGATTCACTGAAAGTAAAGAAACTAAAGGACATGATTCTCAAAACACAAAGCTCTCCTCTTTTTGTTTTGGGGTTTGTTTTTTTTTGTTTGGTTGGTTCTTTTGGGTTTTTTTTTGTTTGCTTTTTTGTTGTTATGAGATTGACATACAGAATTTAAATTCAGTAATAGACATTCATTTAAAGGGTTTCTAACTGCAACAAGACTTATTTTTAAATAATTAGATGCCTAAAAAATACACAATGCACAATTTGAAAGTATTTTTGAATGAACATTGATTAAAAATTCTCAACGCTGTGCTCTCAGATAGCCAGAGTTTGGGCCTATAGCTGAAACTTAATCTCAAATGCATTGTGGCATACGTTGTTTCTCACTTTGATTCAATTACATTACTTAGTCAATGTGAACAGTAGTGGCTGGAGGATTGATAAGGACTTGGTGCATATCCAAGACTGGATGATGTTTTTCTGGATGATGTTTTTCAGGACTACTGCACAAAGTGACAGGAGGGAACAATGAGCTGGTCTTTATTTGGAAGCACATAAGGGAAAGCTGTCTTTCCATACGTGATGGGAAAAATATAATATCATCCATCAAATTTTATCTAATTCAAAGTATTGCATACTGGAGAAACTCCATTGAACAACTTTTGCAAATAAGTCATTCTTGTACAGAAGTTTAGTTATGATTTTTTTCCTTTTGTACAGCATATTTGTATGTTTGAAAAACAATTCAAACAACAAAAACCGTTCCCCATTAAATGCTTGCATCCTTTTCTTTTCTTTTCTTTTCTTTTCTTTTCTTTTCTTTTCTTTTCTTTTCTTTTCTTT